>JAPYZR010004152.1:0-13995 GCA_030522945.1 Trichopria nigra | reverse complement strand
AAAGCCCGAATTTTGAAAAAATGTTTCAATCCTTATTTATTTATACTTCTCCTGTTTTGAGGTTAGGTCGGTAACTGCTCTACTTTAGAACCACCTTAAACAGAAACGTCTTATATTATCAGGTCCAAATCTATTTTAGGGCATGTTTACGCGTTTGTAGCGTAGATTTTCACTGAAATCGATTTAGAATTGGGCGAAAATTTGAAGGACTAACATTGAAATGTTAGTCCTTCAAATTTTCGCCCTTTTCCCTTGGAATTCTCGTCCAATCAGTTCCGCCGAAAATTGAGGCACGTTCGTAAAAAAAGGCGTAAAAATGACCTAAAATAAATCTGGACCTGAAAACATACTTATATAGTTTCTGCGTAATTTGAATATTTTAGGTTAGGGATTGACGTTATCGACCGAGTCGCTTTAACCCCTTACGTGACATTTAATTGAAAAAAAAAACACTCTTTTTTGCATTCCTTTCATTTTTACATAGTTATGTTGATTTTGGTCATTCAATCACCAAGGTAACAAAATTACTAATGACAAGACAGTTAGTGATGTAAATTTTTGTATTATTGCAAATGTCTAATAAAAAACGTCTAATATAAAATATATACATATATATGTGTATATAGAAGGATTGTATTTTCAGTCTTTAAGAGTAACATTTACGTATCTAGGACGCAAAATCCCATTTTTTATTCCAACAGTATTTCTTGTTGCAGAAGCAATATATACTTGATTCAAATGATTCCGAACGTATATCGATGCGTTTAAAATGTTAAATTACATCCTTTTCACTTTTCTTTTGCGCGTATATACGCGTGTGTAAAATCGTTTTTTGAGCCCCGAAAACCTTTGCGGAAAGTGGCACTTTGCGCCTACTGTGTCGAAAAGTTTCTTTCTCTTAATTTTGTGACGTTAAAATTAGTGTCGGTAACTAACGGTTCTTTTTCTAAAAGATCGAAATATACGATGATGATGGCGGACAATTAAATCCATTAGGGCAAATTACGATTGGATTGATTCCGAGCTTCGTTGATAGCGAATCCAAACAAGTCTTTTCCTTTTGAGTAACATCCCAGCAATCGCGCACTTTCATCTATTATTTATAGAAATGTTACGTAACTGTTACTTTCAATGTTTGCTGGGATGCGTGTGTGTGTGATTATATATAGATATTTCATTTTTCGTTAATTTACATATTGACATTTTATTTCATTTGTATATATATATATGAAATAAATATATTCCATTTATATTTGCGTGCAGTGTTCACGTATACGATACAAACGCTTGTATATATATACGCATGCATTGCTGAATAAAGTTACTTTAATAAAGTTGGCGAAACTATACATTTTCTTGCTTCCATTCGCGTATACATGTGTATTACGTCGTATTACATTATTGGAGTTTGTATATATGCTAGCGAGAAAATTAGTCATGGGACGAAATGTCACTCGATTATTATTGACACCCTGTACATATATATATACCAAACTACAAACAGAATTCATTTCATTTCTATAATTTTCTTATGTACGACTCTTGCAATTATGCAATCCAGTCAACAATCACAGAAGTTATGTAACAATTATGTAACAGTTACTTCAAAATGTCCGCCTCCAAATTGTCACAGTTACATAACAGGAATAGTTACGTAGCAATTACGTCACAATTCCTATTATGTAACCGTGACAATTTGGAGGCGGACATTTTGATGTAACTGTTACATAATTGTTACATAACTTCTGTGATTGTTGACTGGGAATGTTCACTTTTTCCACTACGTTATTTACAATGTTAATACATTAAATAAATTTTAAAACGTAAAAAACGAGACTCTATATCTGAAGATAACATATTTTCTCATGTATATCAGTAACCATTGTTCAACATTAACGCCATGACCTGCCTGCACTTTCACGAGACAAACAAATTTTGAGGTGAATCGTAAGAGGACAAGACAAATCACTATTACGATCATAATTAATAATTTAGCATCAAAAGAAAAAAATGTCGAATGGCTCAAAATCTATCGCTCCTATAATCCGTCAAAATCTCGACTTTAACAATTCTAACTCTAACGATAATCGACAAATGATCGGAAATCTGCAATTGGTTACGTCGAATAAAAAAAAAAAAAAAAAAAATACAATAATCGAGAGTTAACGTTGCTACTCACTTGTTCGAAAGTGTCACGGTGATCTGATTGCTCGGCACATCTTTCTTCTCGTGTTGAACGCTCGTGGAAGGTCCGGTATCTGATATCTGAAATCCACACTTGAAATATGCAATCGTATTAACAACACTTCATATAATTTCCTCGCGTTAAAAATACACATACAACAATAACAACAATAGTAGAAAAATGTATTCCATGATTAATCACAACAATAAATTTCTCTACGTGCGAAATTAAAATTAATTTCTATATACATATGAAACAAAGAGAAAAATATATTTTTTAAATACATTTTGTATAATTTTCGTTGGATATATATAAGCAATGTGTTTTTTTTTTTTTTTTTTTTTAAGAAACATCAGTGAATATTAATTATGTAAAAAAACAAAAGACAAAAATAAATAAAGATAACATTTTCGATTGCACGTGGAAATGATGAAATATATCGGGGAATAAATAAAATAAACTTGTAATAGACGCAATAAACAAAAAATGTACGAGAGAAAATACCAAATAATTCGGACACATGTTAAATAAATAAAAAATACATAAATAAATAAAAAATAAAATGAAAAGAAAAAAATAACGTAAACAAATGAAAACCATTTCAATGCTGTTTTTAGTGCTACGAAAACACAGATATATACGTAAATATTGTGACGTAAAACATATACACTTTCCGGGTTGGAAAATTGGAATGTTTTTATTTATATGAATTACGTAAGTATTGTATGTAAAATACGATAAACAAATAAACGTCACCGCCTCGTCGCAATGCGCATACCCGTGCCGATGCGTCACTATTGATGATTAATTAAATAACGAATAACAATTAAAAGACAAAAAAAAAAAAAAAAAAAACATTCGTCGATCGCTACTTCTAAATTTATTTATAAACATCGTCACTCGAGTAATTCTTACAATAGTTTGTTTTATCTATATACACGCGTAAAAACATGCACGAAACGAATGACTGATTTTATTTAATACAATTTTTTTCATTTAAAATTCTATCGGTAAGTAAAATTTGAATTATTTCAAGTCGAATTAAGGATCGCTTCAAACGCATAAAATCTGCTTCGACGTCATTTTTTCATGTTTTTCGCTGGCAAAACGAAAGATTTTAAAACCTTGCCCTTCTAATATATTTATAAATACAGAAAAATGTCAAACTTGCCTTATCTGATTAAAAACTTGTTGTTAGCGACAAATAAACATTAAAAAACAAATGAATTATGTTCGTAAAAATTCATTTGTTTTTAAGTGTTAGTTTATATGAATTAGATAAGAATCCGTTATTGATTTTTAAAAATTCAAAATGGCGGACAAAATTGTTTAAATTCCAAGCACAATTTATAATATTTATAAATTTATATATTTAGAATACCTGGGGATTTTAGAAATTTTATTATTGTGTCCGTCATATTGGATCGGATATGTTGAATTTTTAAAAACCAGCAACGGATTCGTAATCAGCGACCTTAAAAACCCTTGAATATACAAAGTTTTGTGAATTTTGATCAAAATTTTATTATTATTTCGTTCGCCATTTTGAAATTTTAAAAACCAATTTCGTACCAAGAAAGAATGAAGTGACGGTATACTGATAACGAAACTAAAAAATAACCAAAAATGTATTATAACGAAATTTGGGAGATTTATATTTTTTACTTAACAAATTTTCAGATATATTAAAATATTCACACAATGTCTATACAGCGATCAATTATAGACGTCAATTTTCCACGCTGTTAACGAAACGTATTAAATTTTTTAATAGTATGCGAGAAATTCGCTTTTCCCGCGTAATATTGAAAACAAAAGCCGTGCGGGAAATCGCATTTCCCGCATTAATAACGAAAAGTACTATTTTTTTTTCTTTAGTATTATTAAAAAAAAAAATAAAACCGTCAAGTGGAAAAAAATCGCAGGTTTGATTTGAATTTGGATGGCATTTACATCCACAAGTAATATTTCTCATTTACCTACTCTAATCAAACCTAACATAATTTCTACATGTTTCAATACGTTTAAATCCAAAATTAAATGCTGTACTTTTTATCTCGTAACAATTCAAAAACGATTATTAAATACAATTACTTAATTGTGAATTAGAATGGATTAAAAAGCAATGTAATTTAACGAAACTAGAATATCCTGGCAGGCTGCCAGGATTCTGATCAGATTCCTAGATGTAACGCTAAAATTTCTGCTAGGGATATTTTAAAAAAAAGCCCTACAATAACACCTTATAAAATGAAAATCCGATAAGTAATTTATCCTACAGTTGAATTATTATTATTATTATTATTATGACAAATAATTTTTCATTGGCACCCGCGTACAATGCAATAACATTTGATCAAGGGGACATCACTGAAATGAACGTTAGACCAAGTGTTGGCCCCTCGTAACGATGCATTTCAATGGACCGTAAGGGCCAACTAAATATACAATATACTCTACAAATAATATAAGTTAAATTTTGAAGAAAATATTGTTTTGCTTAAAACTCTGCGAAGATCACCTCGTCGTCGTGCAATATTGCGGTTGGACGCCTCGTAATATACGTGATATATTGACACATTTATGTTTCATTCTCCGTGCGTGAAAAATATTTACGGAATTTTATTCATTTCGACGTGCGGCAGAATGCAAATCCCTTTACGTTATTATAGAACCGTTAATACAACAACCGCGAATTATTTCAACCGCACTATGAATATTTATCGTCAAATAAATGTTCGTCGCCAGCCGACGCTGCTGTAACATATAGAAACGCTTCGGAGTCGTTTTTGCTACGTCGCACGAATATATATAATCACGTAAAGTGTATATACTTTCGTGAACTTAATCGTCAATATAACAAAACCTGCATTTTAGTACGATTTCTTCCGAGGACTTGAAATGTTCAATTATATAGTTGGGCTTACACGCCTGGCTATTATCGCAATTGTAAAACATAGTGAAGAATTTCCAAAGGCAGAAATATAAGCAAATGATTCAAGGCGAACGCGGGAGAGGCGGAAAAAGCAGTTGTAAATCATTTAGTAATAACATGATAAAAGTACGTCACAACTCGCTCGTAACTTATGGAAAGTTATTAGTGTAATATATTTATCACTAATAATAAAAAAAATAAAAAACAGTTGTAAACAGAAACTAGAACAATTAATGAAAATAATCGAACAATAGTGAAAATAGTTGGAAATCTATCTAAAAAAAAAAATCAATGAAAAAGAACGATGAATATTAATGTAAACAAAATAATATTAAGAGAAGATGACGAAATTATACATTTGCCGAATATTGCCGAACGAAACATGCAAATAGTCGAAAATACATCAGCCGAAATCGTACGAGAATATTCGAACATATACAGAACCAGCCATAAACACACTAAAACTGTCGAAAACACGAAGGCTGCCGAGAGTACACGAAAGCAGCCGAAATTATACGAAAATATACGAAAATAGTCGAAAATGTACGAAAACACTCGAGGTTGGGCGATCATGCACGAGGGCTGTCAAAAATACGTCAAAGCAGCCTAAATCTTCAGAAAATATACGAAATTCATATCAAACGTAGAAACGATGTTTCGAACAATACTAAAAACAGCAGAAAAGTGTCTAAAATTAGGTTGGAATAGAAATTTACTGCTAATTGGCATTAATAATATCCGGATTAAAACAAAACCAACAAAGTATAGGAGAAAGAGTCAAACAAGAATTTGTACATTTAGCTCTCGTATTTAAGCTTTCTGGATGTGACGATCGACGAACATCCGCCCGCGTAATGTCAACATGCGAGATTTTCCTCCGAACAAATCAAGATTGATAAGAGTATCGGATGATCGGTGGATATCATCGTAACTCCTGCGGAAACGCTGAAATGAAACATGAAATTTCAAGTTACCGACAACTCTCCTCCAGACAGCTATCGTCTGATGCAGAGTTCTCATCCGCACGTTTTCACCAAAAGTCTTTATACCGAGACGCGACAATAGGAATGCCTTTAATTGCGAATAAGAAGCCGGAGAGATTCGCTCGATATCGTCGTCGTCGCCGAAGCCCGGCAAAGAAAAAAGGCTTAATCAAGGAGGAGATGAGGCTGTCACGACGTCATAACCCGACGGTGATTTCAGCTTAAATGCAACGTCAGATCAATTGCTGAAACGGTCGATTGCGTAACGAAAAGTCGAACCTGGTGGAGCGTCTGACCAGCAACGGTGTGTATATATATATATATATATACGACCAAGCGGAAATTTATGTCAGATGCGGAGGACGCGTATATATATGCGTCGACCGACACATCCAAGGCCTTAACGTACATATATAAATGTGTGTGTGTAGCATAATCCGGTCGCTTATTTACTTTGCATTCCGCATTTCATATAAGCAGTAACCGAGGAACGATCGATCGTCCTCTCTTACAATTTCGGCACGAGGCTACCGACCCTTTTGAATAAAAGGCCACATTATCCACCTTCTCTCCATCCTGCCGAAATTCAAATTTTCCGCCGGCTTTTCCACGTCTGCGAGAGAACGAGTATATATACGGTGCTCTTTCCGTCTGGCTTAGCGAATGGCATTATTCTGACATTTTTTTTACTTGCCTTCTTAAGTCCGTCCGATGTGTCGCGTCTCAAAAGTGCCGTAATTGCTTTGAAAAACTTTATGCCTTCGAAATTACAAACATCAGATATTAAACAAAATTTGTTGGGAAGATATATTCGATATAATGATGATGTTGATAATGATGATAGTAATGACGATGATAATGTTGGATGAAGATGGTAGATGATGTTGAAAATAACGACGATGATGACGATCGTGATACTAATAATTAGGATGATAATGATGATAATAATGATGATGATGATGCTAGTGGCGATGTTGATGACAATTATGGAAATGATAATTGATAATGATGCTTGATGTTGATACTAATGATAATGATGATATATGTAGTGATGTTGAAAATAATGATAATGCCAATAATTATGATGATGGTGATATTGATAAGAGATATATGAAAAAGATGAGTATGATTAGTGTTTGATGTTGATAATAATGATAATGATAATAATGACGATGATGGTGATGTTGATAATAATTATAAAAGGGATGAGAATGATGACGTTGGATTATATTGCTAGATGATTATGTTAATGATGTTAATATGATGATCGTGTTTTTGAAAATAATAATGATAATGATGATGGTGATGTTGATAACGGCTAGGAAAAAGATGATGCTGGATGATGTTGATAATACTGATGATGATGACGATCGTGACACTAATAATTAGGATGATAATGATGATAATAATAATAATGATGATGATGTTGATGATGATGTTGATGATGATGACATTCTAATTGTAATGCTAATAACAAGGACGATAATAATTATATAATAAAGATTTTGATGTTGATGTTATGACTCAATTGCGAAACATTATTTCTATATTCGAATATATTGAGAAGCACATACTTTGATTCATAAATATTATTTGTATAGATTCGAATGCATTGCAATATATTCGAGTATTGGTATTTACAAATGTAATTCGACATATAAGAAAATTTAAAATGAAGTATTTTATTTTTGCAAAATCGACTGCAAAACTTTTCGTATTCTACTTTTTATTTTGTTTGACAAATTCAATGGTAATTGGTTGACCATTGAAGACAACGCGTTATTGACCTCTACGCTCTACGTCCGGTCTTGAAGAACTTTACGAGACTGAAGACAAAGGAGAGCGACATTTTCCAAAAAATATATCAACAGTTTTGAAACAGTCTTAAGAATGTTGAAAACAAAAGGACAACAATTTCCAAATTTCTGGCCAGAATTTAGCCTCGACCTTCTTATACGTAAGAGTCAGCGTGACCTTGCAGTCTGTATTTTCTTCAGCGAATGTACAGACGACGATATTTCATTTAAATTGTAACGCAGCGCAGTTACACCGCAGATGTACAACATGCAAGTTACAGTTCACGACTGTACACGGTGGTGGTGTTGACTTTTGAGGTCGAATTCCCTCGTCTAACGCGAACTCGTAATAAAATTAACCGTTTCGGACTATTACTTAGTTCAAATTTAACAAATGTACGCGGGTAAACAGAATGCAGGAAGGAAATATTATGTCATGAGTTATTGTATACAATTGCATCTCGGGTATGTGCGTATAATTGCACGTAATTTACGCAACAAATTCGAAGACATTAAATAAAAAATGAGAATAAAACATTCCGTGTGGTCAAAATTATTAATGAAAACCACAAACTTTATGTTTTCACATGTAATAAAGTGTTTGACTGACAGACAATCGTGGTGGTAAAATACGGCATATTTGTAATTTTATAACAATTTTTTTTTTTTTTTTTTATTCAGAAACTTTCTTTTCTGAGGAATATATATATATATATATATATATATATATATATATATATTATATATATACATGTTGCATATGTTGCGAGGATAGTGTAATTAGGGGCTATACAATTTATTTCACATTTAGAAGAATTAAATCTCGTTCCTTTATTCTTGGCCCGCCATTTTTAATTTACGAATTTTCATCTCAGATTCGCAATCATTGATTTCCAGAAAATAATAATCACTAATTTTCATAAGGATTGAAGGATTTTTCGTTTTTCCGATCCGACATTTTCTTATCCGCCATTTTAAATTTATATGAATTTAGACCTCAAACTTGTCATCAAATTTGTCCCCCTAAAAACTGTCATTTTACTCACTTTTAGAGATTGTATAATTTTTCGTTCCTCTCGTCCAACATTTTTTGCTGGGCCATTTTGAATTTACAAAAACTTCGACTTGAGATTCATAGTCGATGAATGACCCTGATAAAGTATTATTATCTATCCACATTTACCAGGATTAAGTGATATATTGTTTTCTTTTTGCCCGCCATTTGTTTCATCCTCCATTTTGAATATACAAATTTCGACGTGAGATTCGTGATCCATGACCCCCAAAACCTATTATTATTTATCCACTTTCATGAGGATCAAATGATTTTTCTTTATTTTCAATCGACATTTTCTGATCCGCCATTTTCAATTTACAAATTAAGTCCTCAGATTCGTAATCAACGACCCCAAAAACAATTGGAATAAAATCGCATTGAATCATTTAAAGGCGAACATTTTGGCGGTAACACATTTTCAGAAGAAATTTAACAATTTCTGGAAAAATGCAGAAAATGGCATCAAATCTTCGGCTACAACACGTCGTATATCGGGTGTCGCCACTTTGAAATTCATTTTTTCCGTATACGTATACGTTTTAAAGTTTTGTGCGCCGCGGACGAAAAATGTCAACTTCTTAATCATCTCTCTGATTTTGATGAAAAATTGTTAATAAAAGGAACTGACATTCCCTATCCTGTATTTAAAGGCTTATTACTTTTTACTATCAACGTGCTGAGTAACGAATTGAAATGCCCAATATTAAAACCGCTGTCAAATAATATTTTTCTCATCTAGGGCGCAAAATGGCATTTTTCGCCCTTCTCTCATGAAAACCAATTTTAAAAAGGTTGTCCGCCATTATTAAAACTCTCTCTCTCTCTCTCTATATATATATATATATATATATATATATATATCTCGAGGAAGTGTATTACATCGCAATTACACGTCGTTCGGCCGTAAATTCGTAGGAAGTGTACAGGCGGCGCTCTCATTTGTCGAAACGTGCAAATATAAATTTATCGGAGCGCAAATTCGCCGGTAATTGTAGTTGAATTTTTGTTTGTTAAATTGCCGCAGAAGCCGGCTGCACGTGTGCTTCATCATTTTCAGATCCACATAAATTTGCCGCCATTCCCCGAGCGAGCGGACCGTGAGCGGTGCTCAAAGTACGGCAAATGACAGGTTTTCGATACTACGAGAGAGAGAGAGAGAGAGAAAACGCCCATCTCCTCCTCAATCCGAGGCGAAAGGCATCTGATTCTGTTTCGTGAATTATTTCAAATAAATTAAAACGATATTATGACAATGATATCGGGAAGCCGAGTCATAATCGTATTGCATTTTTAAAACCGAAGACTACAAATAAATTAGAAAAATCCCCAAGCTTCGAAAGACAAAACTAAACGTCGAAAAACCTATATGCATATACAAGGTGTCCGAGTCAATAAGGGAACAATTCGAACATGTATCGATCGAACTTCGTATACATATATGTATATATGTATATTTCGATGTAAGTATGTACTGCGATACTATAGGAACAGATTAGGTTAGGTTATACACCAATGTTGGCGTCGGCATCAGGGTGTCTCGGCCTTTTGGACGCACTACTGCAAGAGAATTGACATTCCGGGCCGCATTTGCTCCCCCAAGTGGCTTTTCGGGATAAATTGCCAATTGATGAATTGCCGTTGGTTAATTAAATGGTCTTATTAATATCGTGTTATTAAGAGAAACAATATCTACGATCGGCCACCTCCTGATTGATGAATTGCCTATATATACAAAACGACTGTATTGTCGCGTGAAAAGTCGTACAAATTATTTCAACGATTCTCAAATGCCGTTAATCGGACGCTATGCTATTGTCGACGATTGATTATATTTCAAAATATTGTCGAATAAAACAAAAAATTCTGTAAATTAGTTATTATAACTGAATTATAAATATGTGTCGAGTGAAATGCACAGAAGTCGTAGTAACGAAAGAAATACTTTGTTATATATAAATGTATCATTCTTACTAAATATTTTGTCAAGTTGAAAACAACATATATATATATATATATTGTAAAATGAAAATTTCTTGACCGATTATAATATTAAAGTTCAAAAATAAGTAAAAAACGGTCACTGTACAAAGGGGTTCAAAGAACCACGATAGATTTGAAATTATTACATTTTGTATATTTTATTATATTTTTCTGAAGAGGGCCTCGATCCAGGCCGAAAATTAATATATTTTTTTGTGGTTCTTTGAACCCTGTTGTACAGTGACCGTTTTTTACTTATTTTTGAACTTTAATATATATATATATATATTGATTATAAAATTATAAATTACAATAAAAAAAAAAAAATCATTTCGTCAGATTGAACAGAAAGTGACATCATTGCGATTTCTACATTAATCTTATACAATTTAAGAAATAAATCAGTCACATGTATACTTAAAACGACCACATATTCAATGGATTTGGAAAAGTGGTCTCTTTTTTCAACAGTTTGAAATAACTTAAAGCGGAAAATAATAAATATTTCCTTTATATGTAAAACGTTGAACAAAATTATTAATTATTATTCGACTTTTTCTATTTCTCCATTAAAAACCAATTGTTTTCTTGACGTAAACAAATATTTAATAAAGTTGATAAAATACGTGCAATTGCTACCATAATGTTGGATGACTATTTGAACAAAATATTCTCTTCATATATAAACTGGCATGATAAATACCAGCAACTTAATTTTGAGTTAAATTTACTAAATCTAAATAATATTTTTGAACATATATAAGTTTTTGTTTTGAGAAACCAATCTGAATTTAAGAGAGGGGTTTAAGTAGATCGGTTACCGACCTGACCTAAAAACAGGAAAAGCATAAATAAAAAAAGAAGGATGATTCTACACAACGATCCCCGAAAATCTGTTTTTTATAGCCCGTATTTTGAAAATCGGACTCTGGTACTGCAAAAGTATGCATTTCACACGATCGCAGGAAAAATTGCGGTTAAACCGGTTCGTAAATGAAAGAGTTCTATTGGAAATGAGCTTCGACAAAAATTGAGGGTAAAAAAGTTCTCTACTTTAGCACCACTCTTAAGAATCCAATGACTTTTCTAATAACGAGAAAATCTAACAAAAACATATATACCTATCGTTTTCATAATATGCTCAAAAGTAAATTCTTTTTTATTTTCTATTTCTTGGATTTTTCCAAAAGCGTTAAAAAATGTCGCTTCATACCGAAAAAAAGTATTGTTAGAGCAACCATACTGTGGCAGTACCGACAAAACATGGTTGCGTCAACTGAAGTGTATGGTTGTCCTAACAATCCTTTTTCCTCCGTGCATTTTCGCGCCATATGACGCGAAGATATTGATGAAATGTTGCCTTCGAGATATTATCCTTCATTGTTAATAATATCAATAATAATCAATGATATAAAAAACAAATGTTTATTCTTACTTTTCATTCATCGCGGCCACGCTATATCTTAATCTTGTCTTAATTTGGAGATCCTAATAAATGAATGAAAAAACCAAGATTATCGGAAACCTTTCTTTGAATGATGGGAATGCTAAAATCCTTCACTGGACTTTCTCAATGAAATTCAAAATTTAATATCACAGCATTCTTAATCCAACATACTAAATATTGGCAAAATGAAAGAACCCGCATAAAATTTAATTACCCCACCTATATTTATCAATCAATAACGTTTATTAAATTTTACTTCATCAACGAACAACTACCGCAAAAAAAAAAAAAAAAAAAAAAAAAAAAAAAAAAAAAAAAAAAAAAAAAAAAAAAAAAAAAAAAAAAAAAAAAAAAAAAAAAAAAAAAAAAACAGTAAATAAATAAACAACATTTATGAGCATCGACATTTCGTACTACATATATGTAAAGTTTCGTATTTCTGAGCTCAAGGCGATATTTGCCCGAAAATGAGTCTGGATTTGACCGGAAATGATCATGCAGCGGACAGGAAATAAATTGCGATTTGACCCAGAAAATCGCTAAATCGTCTTAAGGTCATCCTCGAACCATCGCCTGGCCAACGTTAGATTCCCAATATCGATAACATTCTTGTCATTTGTGTGAAATATTTGGAATCTTTTTCTCCGAAATCGTTTTATTACGATTATTCCGTTCGATAAATTCTTAAATTACGTATTGAATTTAACCCCTTTTTAATTTCTATATCCCTATTGAATGAAGATTATAATTCGATGGAAAATTGGTAATTAAGAATTGATGGTTCATATGGTGACCCTTTTCAAAAGTATACACACTTTTTAAACACTTTTAAAAAGTATTACGAAAATACAATGAACCGATAATCAATCTGAAATGATATGTGCTTTGTCTTATTTACTAAACATTTTCCGATTCAAAGATTAATTACTTTATTTGTCGAAAACCTATCTTTAGTTTGAGGAACGCAAAATATTGTCCTAGAGTCGACTAATTTTAAAAATTGTGATGGTATAGATTTATCACTGACCAATTAAGTGCATTCATAATGATAGGTTCTATATAATATTTTCCTTTGAAACTTGTTTTTATCCGAAGGTTGTTTTCTAATGATATCATGAGATAAGGATTTTTTTTAAGTTCCAGCATGAAGTGTTTTCCGTTTCAATTGCGAAATAATTATAAATAGATCTTTGGTTTCCAACTTTCCTTTAAAAAAAAAAACAACAAAACTTCAAAAACAACCGTAAAAACCATTATTTAATAAACAAGAGACAAAGTACGTCCAATTTAACCCATTAAGTCCCAAAAAGGCAAAATTTGTATCTTACGTTTGAGCTCAGGAAACTTTGTGAAAAAGTAAGAAAATCTTTAGGAAAATACCCAACTCTACTATTTTCGGGTACGCTCTTCACGATAGAATAGTTTAAAAATTTCAAAAAAAAAATACGATTTTGTTTTTTTTATTTTTAATCAATCAAAAATTTGAGTAGGAAGGAATTTTTTTTTGTTACTCTCGCAAATATGCACAAAATTGCACAAAATATCTAAACTTTCCAACAAGCTTTGGTTTTTTATCGTACGATTTTTTTTTAACAAAATGGCGGCCAAAAAA
>JAPYZR010004151.1:0-12812 GCA_030522945.1 Trichopria nigra | reverse complement strand
TAACGGTCGAAACAACGTTGAAAAAACGTTTATAGAAACGGTCGAAAAAACGTTGAAAAAACGTTTATAGAAACGGCCGAAAAAACGTTGAAAACACGTATAAAGAAACAGTCGACAAAACGTTGAAAAATCGTTTAAAGAAACATTCGAAATGTTTTTTAGAGATTAATTCGTACCACAGAGCGGGTAACGTACGTTTTTCTTTGGTAGTTACTAATATACTACGTTTTTTGAATGACAAAATTTAATAAAGTTTGACATCCAGCCGTTTATTTAATTTAATTATTTATTCAATCAAATTAAATTTAATTAATTAGTGACAATCGAACAAAACATTTATCCGGAACTCGTAATATTGTTTAAAACTGAACAGCTAAAAAATTATGAAAATTTAACAAAAAAATATCCAACAAATTTAAAACCTGAGGAAAGAAGATGAAATTGAAAAAAAGGAACAATCATAGAAAACTCTAAAATCAGAAACTTGAAAAAAAAAAAAATTTATAAAAACAAGAGAAGTAACGACCTCGTATATCTCAAAAGTCAAAAGTAACCTATTTATTACTCCAATAAGAAATTGTATCAATCTAAACTTTCTCACCTCAACTTCCACAAAGTTGAACGTGTAAAAATCCAACCTATGACTTCAGTATCTATTATTCAGAATGCGACTCGTGCAGCCCGTGTTGACGAGCTTAAATCCTAAGAAGGTATATCTCGTGAATTCACCCCTCCAATTCTCTTCGTTGGGAAGAACGCTGTTCAAGGACAGACATTTGACGTGTCAATATGGACAAAATTCGTTAAAACCCGTAACTTTCTCGGGGAAAGTAAGAGTGTATAAGGAAAGTTTGCGAAAAGTTCCTTAACAAGGAAACGGTTCATTTGCTTACATGGCGCTGGCGCGAATAAGACGCGAGACCTCCTTTTTTTTTGGCATTTTACCGGAAGAACTTTGGCGGGAAGTGAAACGAGAAGTGGGACTTTAGTGTCGGATATACAAGTTCATTTGAAAGAATCGTAAATGTCTGCAGCTTAAACTGCCAAGTTACGTCCTTTCGCCTCTTGCTGCGAATCTTTTTAAAAATCCCAATGCAGATGAAAGACGACGGAAAGTCCCACGCCAGTTTAGCGTTTGAAACATTTAAGAAAGTTTTCTACAATTCAAGTGATTCTTATTTATTTACATCAGAAGTCGCCCATATATTTCACTTCTGCTATTCAACACTCCGAATAAAGTGGGTATAATGGAGCACGTGATTCAATTGATTACGCTAAACAAATTACTTAAAAAGAGATGAAAGCATAAGAATATACTTAGACTTTTTTTTTAATGGAATCTGTACCAAATTTGTTTGGTATTTAAAACAATTTAAAACATTCTGGCAAATCAGAAAAACTAAAGTTTATGCGATATTTGTAATGAAATTAATTTACTTCATCAGATTGTGAAATACATCAATTATAAAAGCATATTTTCTACGTATAATGTATATTGCACATATAGATCATCAATACTGCAGGAATTGCAATTCGACTGGAATTTCAATATGCAAAGCCAAGGAATGATATATATTAATTAAATATTATTACGAATTATTATTGTTCTGTAATTAAAGAATATTTATTCTTTTTATCACCGTATATTCGTAGGAAAATTCCCTGCAATTAATTAAAAATTTGTTTTTCCTAAAAACATTTTTCATTAATATATGTTTCAAATTTATATTAAAATTGATAATCCTCAATTACGACTGCTAATATACATGACAATAATAAAACATTTCATTTTACTGTCAGTGATTTTTTTCATTTCTAACACCTCAAAATTTATTCAGCACTCAAATGACACAACACGAAAAAAATATCGTAGTTTCATAAAAACCTTTAAAGCTTTCGAAAAGCTTCGAATAATATGAACAAAAGGTCACTCGTCGTTTACAACAATCAAAGTCAATATATATTAAGCGTTCTAAAAAATTGTACAAAAATTCAAATGTTTGAAATTAATAAGTTTAAATAGATAAAAGCAATATTATAAAAGCTTCGAAAAAGCTCCTGTCGTCAATTTCATATTTCATAATGTATTTCATACTTGTACGATGTTTACAGAATAATTTCATATAATTTTTTTGACTTTCAGATCGGTTTTTCAAAAAAATGTTGAAAAGCTCATAAGTAACATACAATTTTTAGAGCTTTTTCAAAGATTTTTGTTATAAAAGTTCAAAAATATCACTATGTAAGACATTAGTGTTGCGTAAGGTTTCAAAAAGCTTTTGCAATTATTTTTCGAAGAGAAATTGAAATGTTCCCTGAAGTAAGCTTGAAAAACTATTCGAAATATTTTAGAGCTTTTCTAAGGAACGCATTTTCCAACTGAAATTCGTAATTTTTGAAACAAGAATCGGTTTTCAAAAAGTTTGAATTGTTTTAAATAATGAGCTTTCCCCAAATCTTTCCACAATTCGCCATACAAATTACAAAATGTTTCGAAATAAATGATAAAAGCTCTGAACATTAGAATTTAAAATTTCATCTAAGCTTTTTTTTTTTTTTTTTTTTTTTTTATTAAAACACATCTATCAAAACTTTCATTACATTTTGGAGAGCTTTTAATTTTAGGTTTAAAATGCTCTAAATGATTTCATCGTAAGAATTTCAATGCTTTCCGGATTTTCAAAAACTCTATTTAAAAAAGCATATTTCGAGAAAATGATAATAAGTAAAAGACTAAGGCATAATAATAATTGCAGAATGATTTTTGGAAAATAATTTTTCAAAAGTTCGTTAACTTTCGTGAGATTTCGTGCAATTTGAAAATTATTTCCAAGAATTTACGAAAAGAAATGGCAGTAGTCCTCTGAAAGCGTTTTAAGAAGTAAATTTTTAAAAGCTCGTAAAGTTTATACGTTCTATCAAAGTCAATGAAATAAACTTTTAGCATCTTTAAAAAAAAATCTTAAGGTAATTTTTGACAAATGTAAAAACAATTTTAAATTTAAAAAGAATTTAAATTTTGTAAAAAAAAAACATGTCAATATTAATGTCCGAAAGCTTGCATAAAACATAAACCTGTACTGTATTGAATCTCTGACATTAAGTGTTAACATAAATTGTAGAAGTCAGTCAGTCATCAGTGCCGCATATATCGTACTAACAAATACAATCATTAAAAGACAATGGCATCACTGCAATAACAAATGATGTTTGAATTACTGCTAATACTGAAAAAAGAAACTGGTCCATATAATGCATATAAATACGTGATCATGCATAAAAAAAACCAAGTGTCAGTGTATAATGTGTTTCCATTACGTCAGTCGCAAGTGGTTTACGAGTGCTTTTTTAGTACTTCGTTATGCACATCCTTCATACCAGTCGTACAGATCAACAATTACTATTATTAAAACTACCATTAAAGAGTTGGAGAACGGTGACGTGCCTGCAAGAGAGAAAATAGGATGCGAATCGTGATTAGAATAGTTTGTCGTCGAACCTATCACGTTTTTAAAAACTAATGTCAATAACTCCATTGTATTTTGCATTTATAATGTACTGTGCCTGACAATTGATTAATAATATTGCAGGTAATGATTCGACGCTACATTTCAAATCGAAAAGTTCTTTACGCGAAGGCGATCCGATGAATAGAATTTAAATCGCGAGCGATTTAAGTTGACCAATGAAAGACTCGCAGCACTTCCCCCCACTCTAGGCCGCCCACGTGACCTTCGCGAGAGCTCTCATTCGTCAACTTTAATCGCTTGCCATTTAAATTCTATGTATCGCATCAGATTTTCGCAAAGGAGTTTTTAATTTTAAATTTTGTAGAGAATCACCTCGTGCATTATAATCCATTAATTTTAGGACACGCTATACATAAAATAATACATGATTTATATATATATATTTATACAAAACATTTTTGTCCAAGAAACGTTATTCCAATCAAGATTCTGGAAATCACTTTGATAACAATTACGAATTAATAATTATTATCACTTCTAATTGATAAGAGCTAATCGTTAATAAAGAATGAATCGCTAATCTAATTTTCGTTAAATCATAATAATTAACAATTAATCATAGGACGATAATAGTGAAACCAAATATTGATCTACATCGAACAATGGATTATATATATAGTTTCACATAATTCACACACCAAACCATTACGTACGATCAATTAGTGTTCGATGCACTACGTGCACAATTGCTGATTAGAAATGTGCATTTTACGGTGTCTTAAGTAAGATTTTTATGTCCGTACCATAAATTATGATCAAGCATCATGTTTAAGCCTCAATACTTGTACAGTATCCTGGGCTGTTTTAATCCACGCGCATGACGCGCATTGCCTAGGGCCTGTGAAAAAATGTAACGAAAAAATAAAAGTACAGAGTATTATGCCTGCAATAATAAGGTTGAACAAAAATGAGAAAACAACACTAGTGCACAAATCAGTCACTGGCACGGGGATTCCTACATGAAAATTGTCTGTTTATGTCAGGAAAATGATGCGAAATCAATGAGATTATGTCTGCAGTTTCGTTCGATGAAAAACATTAATAGTGATTATATATGATGTAATTGGCAGTTGATAAAAGAGAAGGCACGATTGTTGATAATGAAACGTTCCTTATCTGATAACAAAATTGTTTTCGAAATATAACCCCGAGAAAGGTCAGTGTGTTAATAATCTTTCCTGATGGATGTTTATACGGCAATCGCAATAATCATTCTTGAATATAATGTAAATGTATCAAGAGTAATTTATAAGAAAATGTTTAATGATTTACTTCGATCGTAACACAGTTACACCAGTAAACTCAAAAGTACCGTGGAATACAATTCAAAACGATGTTAAGGAAGACGATTGATTAACTGTCGAAGAGTGATTGAAAACTATTTGAATTTTGTGAACTGCTGAACAATGACTTATTAATATTAATTACTTAGTACTAATTAAGTACTGATTACTTAATACTAACTAATAACTAATTGCTGAAATAATTCCAAGTCAGCACTGATCGATACATAATCATTAATATGAAATGTACATATTACATCAATACTGATTTCATGTTATTGATTATATACTGACTTATAGGCGCGACTTGACTTATTCAATGCACACTAAGTGCTGTTACCTTTATATTAAATAATACTAATTTGATTTTAAGTATAATAATGATTTGATACTAAGTACCATTGACCTAGTACTACATGAGTTAGCATGAACTAATATTGACTAGATATTGTATTATTTTTATTTAATTCAGCACTAATTGATAATGACTCAGTATTAAGTACTCTTGACGTAGTATCAAGTCATGTCAGTTTAGTTCGAAATAACGATTTGGTACTAATTGCTATTAACTAGTACTAAGTTCTGACGGTTTAGTACTAAACACTTTTAACTTAGTATTAAACGCTGTAGACTTTGTACTGAGTACTGATGACTTAGAAATTAGTACTTATAACTTAGTATCAAATTGATTTATTATAAAGTGAAGTTGACTGAGTCATAGGTACTATAGACGACTTAGTACTAAACGTTATTGAATTAGTAATTAGTACTAATGACTTATTTTCAAGTACAGTTTACTCGGTATCACTTGCGCAGTTGACCTAATATTAAGTAGTATTGACTTAACATTAAGTACTGGTATCTTAGTTGCAGTCATTTAGTATTTAACGCTATAACAAATGCTGATACTAAGTTAACTTTGTAGTGAGTACTGTTGACTTAATATTAAAAAAAGGTTAGCTCAGTTCTAAGAAACGTTGATTAAGTACCAAGTACTGTAAATTTAGTACCCATCGTTAATGACTCAGTATTTCGAACTGTTGACTTAATACTGACATCTGTTGATGTAGTCATAAATACTCTCAACTTAGCACTAAACACTGTTGACTCAGCATCAAGTACTATTGACCTATCATAAAGTAATGGTGATTTAGTACTGTATTATTCGTTCTACGCACTATCATTTAGTACTGATTTTGTACATCTCAATTAATACTCCAGCCTCAACATTTTTAATGATTTTGAAATCTTTAGTGTGTTGTTGAAAAATCTTGGTACTTTTACTGATGCTAAAGTCAGAAGTACTATGATAAAAGTACCAAGTAGTGCGTACTAACTCAATTATTGAATTAGTACCTTAGCCGTATTACTTTCAATTTTGTATTTTGAAAACAACGGACTTACAAGTACTCATTATTGAGGTTAAAAGTACTTTGTCGAATGTAGTATGTCGTTTGTAAATAAATGTAGTATCATCTAGTACTATCTTAATATATTCGCATTAATGCCTTAAGTTCCTATTTCGAAATGTACGAACTTAGGAAGTACTCTGAATTAAGTCAAAAGTACTTTGAATAAAGGTACTAGGGAGAGTGCACTGACGCAATACCCTTGAATTAGTATCTTGGTCTTGCGACTTTTAATTTCATACTTTTAAAACTCTGGACTTACAAGTACTTAGATTTGGGTCAAAAGTACTTTTATAAGTAAAGTACGTAGTATGTAAATAAATGCAGTACACTCTTAGTACCTTAACATTGTTACATTTAAGTTCGTATTTTGAAGACGGACTTAAAAGTACCGAGACAAAAGTACCAAATACTTTGTCAAATATACTTCGTAGAATTTGAACAAACGTAGTGCACCCTCATTACTACCTCAGTAGGGCCTTTGAATTAGTATCTTAGTTTTAGTACTTTTAGGCAAGTACGAAAATGGTAATATTGACGTCGTATTTGCGTCACTACTATTACTATTACTATAGTATTAGTCTTGACGTTAGTACTATTGACTTCAGGACTTATGACTTAGTACTCATTACTTAGTACTCATGACTTAGGTACTACATAGGATTTAGGACTTTGACTAAATCCAAAATGGAAGTTGCTTTGTCACGAGTTAGACAATCGTACTAACTTAGTCAATTGTCTAACTTTGTACAATTGGTTTACAATTTTTTCTTTGGTACTTATAATTCAGTACCATCGTTGGTAGTTGGCTATCGACTAATTTTGCCTATGGCCGACTTTCTACCGATGTGAAAGTCCCAAGTCAATGGTAGAAAGCCAAAAATCTTCGTTTGATTGTACTAGACCACAAGTACTAAACTGAGCACTGACTAAATTACTAAAGTATAGTGACGTGGAATTCTTCGGAGATAAATCGCATTTTATTTCGAAAAGCCAGCGTTCAAAAAGGCACGTACAGCCGCGCTTTTCGGAACGCAAATAAACGAAAAAAAAAGAAGGAAGAGGAAAGTAGATAAAAAACGAATCAAGTGCAAGAGTGCATCAGTGTCATTCCGCATAATTCAGGGTTTCCGCGTCAGTCGTACGAGTATGTATATATGTATACGGTATGCTTGACCTCTTTGTTCCCGTATGTATACGCAATAAAGTATGAAAATTCTCTTGGCGGCTTGCGTACGGAAATAAAAGTGGTCGCCGAGAGCGCGAGGAGAAAGACGCGTGGGCTGGGGTGGCAACATGAAAGGCACAAGGCGGCATTTCGTCGTCCAATCAGGGGAGAGTTTGGAAAACATATCGTTGGAGCATTGTTGAACTGTATGACGAGTGGTGGTCCCACTACGATTCTCTCTGTGTTGTCTTTTCGAGAGGGCTGATGCTCGCGTGTACTGTATAGGAGCTACACGACACAAAGGTAACGTAATAAAAAAGTGCGGTCCGAATTAAAGTGCACTGCCGTTGTTCCGGGGTGCTGCACCGCCGCCTCCTCGTCATCGTCGAGTGTACGTATACTGACCCAAATTTTCGTCTGCGAGAGTCAAGACACTCTCTCTCTCTCTCTGTGCTTGGAAAAAGTGACAAAATCAATTACACGCTAAAAATGAACCCCGACTGGCGCCCACGTGCTAATTCCCCGCGTGCAGCTGCGGCAAGGTTATAGACTTTTATCAACTGACTTGTCTGTATGCAAACATGACGTGTTTGACAAAAATCTTCCTGCGCTCCGATAGTGACTATATAGGGGTAGCGCGAGTCGACGATTATAGAGAGTGTATGGCCCGAATATTCGGATTGAATACCTATATGTGGCAAACAATAGGGAAAGGGAGGTTGTTGTTGAATTTGTATAAACTAAGTTTCGACGCGGTTAAAAAATCAACATGACATTTCTATGAAAATATCAGAATGTATACGACATTGTGAGACATATCATCGGATATATAAGATTCCCAGTCAACCATCACAGAAGTTATGTCAAAGTTACATAACAGTGATTGTGACGTAATATATAGCAATACTTAATAATTGAATCTTTCTTATAATTCTGTCGATTCTTATAATTCTTGATTCTTTCTACTTCTCATTTTAGTGTAACTGTCACATAACTGTATGTGACATAACTTCTTTGATGGTTGACTGGGTTACTATTATAAAATATGATATCCCTGGTAAAAAAGTGGATAGAATCGTATAGAATCGGATTCAAATTCTATCCGGATTTTAAAGAAACGGATAGAAATGTATAGAAAATGTATAAATGGATAGAATCATATAGAATCGGATTCAAATTCTATCCGGATTTTAAAGAAACCGATAGAAATGTATAGAAAATGTAAAAGTGGATAGAATCGTATAGAATCTGATTCCAATTCTATCCGATTCTATACGATTCTATCCACTTTTTTACCAGGGATCAAAAAGATGTCATTTCTCTTATCTTCTTTGGTTGATCGATCTTTTCTTTTCTCTCGAATGTCAAGATTCAAATCTACTTTCTCGATTTAGAATTCTCGATTAATCTCGATTATTCTCGCGATCTTTTCGGTTTTCCATTTGTTTATCATTCGATACTTGGATTCGTTTGAATCTTTCAATTTTATCGATTCATTATATTCTTTGCATTATTTCTAATGTTTCGATTCTGTCGATCCCCTTGAAATTCTCGATTATTTACGAATTTTGATTACAATCATGTCGATTCTTTTGAATCATTCTTAATTCTTTAAATATGTCGATTCTTGACATTCTTGATTCTGTGTATATTCTTTGATTGCTTCTCTTGATACGCTGGATTATTTCCAATAGTTCGATTGTATCGATTCTCTTGAAATTCACGATTATACCTTTATCGATTATAATTTTCGATTCCAATTATGCATGTCAATTCTCTTGAATCTTTCTTAATTCTTTCGACTCCTCTTTGGTCGATTTTCTAGGTGCTTTGTCTGAATGAATGAATCTTCGTCAATTCTTCGGAATTTATGATTCTTTTGACATCCCTGATTATACGATTCGATTCCAATTATATGTCAATTCTCTTAAATCTTTCTCAATACTTTCGATTTTACGATTTTCAATTCATGTTTCATTGTTTGCATTCCTTGGATCATTTCTATTTTTTTCTATCCTCCCGATATTCTTTTGAATCTCTCGATTATACCATTTTCGATTCCAATTATTTTGTCAATTCTATTAAATCTTTCTTAATTCTGTCGATTTTTATATAATTCTTCATTCTTTCAATTCTTGATTCTTTCTACTTCTAATTTCTATTCTTTTGCTTTGGTCGATTTTCTAGGTGCTTTGGATTCTTTCGAGATAATCATTTCGATTATATCGAATCCGTCAGTTTTATCGATTCCAATATGTCGATTTTGTTTTGAAATTTCGACTACATATCGATGTTCAATTCTAATTATATTAATTCGCTTCAATCTTTTTTAATTCTTCCCAATTTTTGATTCTTAATTCTTGATTCTCACGACTCTTTTGAATTGTTCGATTAAACGTTGTTTGATTTCAATTATGTCAATTCTTTCAATTTTCCAATTCTTGATTCTTAGTACTGTGCATCCACGCAATCATTTCTATTTTTTCGATTCTTTTTTATCTTTCGATTATTTACAATTCAATCGATAATATCGTTTCGCTTAAAAACTTTCGATTATATTCGATTTTCGATTCCAATTATTGTGTCAATTCTATTGAATCTTTTTGAATTCTGTCGATTCTTATACTTCTTGATTATTTCAATTCTTGATTCTTTCAATTCTTGATTCTTTCTACTTCTCATTTCTATTCTTTTGCTTTGGTCGATTTTCTAGGTGCTAAGGATTCTTTCTACATACTGACAGATTCGTGATAATCAATTCGATTATATCGAATCCGTCAGTTTCATCGATTCCAATGTCAATTCTTTTGAAAATTTCGACTATATATCGATGTTCAATTCTAATTATATTAATTCGCTTCGAGCTTTTTCAATTCTTCCCAAATTTTGATTCTTAATTCTTGATTCTCGCGACTCTTTTGAATTGTTCGATTAAACGATTGTCGATTTCAATTAAATGTCAATTCTTTTGAATCTTTCTCAATTCTTTCGATTTTTCAATTCTTGATTCTAAGTACTGTGCATCCACGCAATCATTTCTATTTTTTCGATTCTTTTTTATCTTTCGATTATTTACAATTCAATCGATAATCTCGTGTTGCTTAAAACTTTCGATTATATTCGATTTTCGATTCCAATTATGTCAATTCTCTTAAGTCGTTCTCAAATCGTTCTGACATTCGATCCATTCTCAATTCTGGATTCTATCAATTTCCACGATCATTTCGATTTTTCCGATCATCTCGATTCTTTTGAATCTCTCGATTCTTTAAATTCTTGTTAATCCCTCGTTTACTTACAATTTAATCGATTCTCTCCATTTTAATGAAACCCTCGATTCTTCATCGATTCTTGAATTTCCTTGATTATTTCTGTCATTTCGATTATGTCAGAATTCAATCAATCCTTTCGATCGATCGATTATCGATTCTCTTCATTCTCTGTTTTCTCGATTCCGTTGGTTCTATCGAATCCTTCGCGTTTTTAATTGTCGATCCTTCTCGTTCTCTTGATTTTTGCAGTTGAATCGATCAATTCGACTATCTCGAACCTATCGATGTTTTCGATTCACAATTGTTAATTCTCTCGATTTATTCGATTCTCAAAATTCTCGCGAATATTTTGATTTTTTCAATTTTTGTTATCGATTCATTTTTAATTATCTTTCAATCATGACGATTCTCTAGAATTAATCGATTTCGAATCTTTATTCATATCGAATCGAAGCTTCTCAATCCCTGTGAAGAGATCGATCCCCACGATCTTCACTACATCATTGTTCCTCTCATTTTCCCCTATTTTCTCGTAATTTCTTATTAATATTATCCTTGAATTTTCTTAATTATCTCGATTCTTTCGAAATTCTCCAGTACTCCGATATTCTGTTCTGGATTTTCTCATTATACTCTTAGCTCTTCATGTTTGATGTTGACAATGTAATCCCTCTGTGGTTCTAACAAATTTTCCATTATCCTATCGATTTTCGATATCATGCATTTTTTTCATTCTAGTCTAGTCATAATCTAATTAATACAATTTCAAATTTGCAAATTTATCGAATAATGTTAATTAGTAATTATTTCTACTACATCTACTATTAAATATAAAACGATTCAGATAAATGTACCACTTATCAGTGACCATCATAAACAAAAGCATGGGTCAAATTAATTTACATATATGTGTACGAGGCATTGTCCAATGGAGGATCCAGACTTTTCGAAAGATCCGATCGAGGAAGTAGTTTAAAAAGTCATAAATAAAAAATACCTACCCTAAAACTCCCTCACAAAGGCGAGGAAAAAAAAAAAAAAAACAATGACAATGCATCAACATATTTCACGTGGACCTAATTGAGTTCCTATTTACGCGACTATATAACACCGGCGTTATTCTAATTATGCGCAGCTGCACGGCGCAAGGTTGAACTTTTCCGCGTCATACGACGAGGCACTTGTGCATTATTCGCGTATGCATCAAGCTTGTTTGAGCTTTTCTGAGACCGCCGGCGTCGACCCGGACGGAGCAATTGACCGCAGAAACACTCGAGCGAAATCCGCTCCTTTACCTAAATATACAGGGCCATCGAGAGAAGTGAGAATCTATTTTCAGTGTGCGCCGATTGAGATGGAGTATAATGACCCGACTGTTTGTGTCTATCTGCTTTTAAGATCCGCCGCTGATCGAGCTTTGTTGTGCTTTGCGATTTATTCGAATTAAAGAGCTTGCAGTTTGCAATGAGAGCTTTATAGGGTCGCTATACTTCACAACTCGGCGACGACGCCGGACACTCGCGCGCGCGCCTTCGAACTTTGAAATTCAGCGACGCGATATAAAGAATTGTTTTTTTTTTCAAAGTTGATGATGATTGTTTAAAAAATGCAAGTGTTTTTATTTTTTGACATTTGTTTGATTTTAAGACATTTAAAAGCAAAGGTTTTATTTTATTTCTTGATTGATACAACATTTGTTTTTTTACATTTCTTGATTATCATGAGCGCATTTCAATCTTCGACGATGTAGGCTGATTTTATTAATTTTTTATTATTATTGATTGATGTTGTACAATTTTATCAACTTTTGTCAACTATGTTAATTTTGTATATTTGTATCCAATTGAAAATTAAATGCACGGATTATAATTTCCAATTGGAGACTTGGGCCCTATAATATAATGAGTAGCCCATTTGACGTTTGGTGAAATTTGTAGATAACATGTTAAAATAAGTTTACTTTTTGCTAAAATTTAGTTGATTTTCGTCAATGTTGACAAAAACATTTTTCTCTTCGTTATTCTTATTCAAAATTAATATCTATGTCCTTGATATATACAGGGTGTTTCATTTTAATCCGACCACGCAGATACCTCTGTAAAAATGAATGATATCAAAAAATGACCTCTACAAAAGTTGAAGGGGATAGA
>JAPYZR010004150.1:0-17234 GCA_030522945.1 Trichopria nigra | reverse complement strand
GGAAATACATTGCCAAACGGCGATTCGAAATTTCAAACTCAGGACCTTCGCGACGTTCAGTTCGTGCGAACTAAGCTGACGCCTTAGCACGCACGACCATCTCGCCGCGAATATTCGGAGTATATACTGATGATATGTCATGTGCTACCCTGATAATATTATGAGAATATACTGAAAATATTATCTTAATAAAAATGATACCCTACATCTATTTTGAAGTATATTATAGTATGTCGTAAGGATATTTCTAGAATATCAGTAGACAATATCCCGCCGACATTCAAAGTATATTCTCAGAACATTACGTATGATATCCTGCGAATATTCGGAGGACTTAAAAGAGCGGACATAGGAATATTCTGAGTACATACTGAAAATATTATCGTATTAAAAAATGATATCCTACGTATATTTGAAAGTATTTTGTAGTATATCATAAGGATACTATTAGAATATTAAATGATATCTCGTAGCACCGACGAATTGACATTGTGCTTTCAAACGAGAACGGTGCTAATTACCAATCAGGGATGTCGGTCGAAGAGTACATTGCTGGGATGTCGATTACTGGATTGTGCAATATCACCGATTTGAACATTGACTGAAAAAGAAATGAAAAGATCATAACATTTAAATGGCATACTACAAAAAAAAAAAAAAAAAACAATGCAAATTTCAATAACCATATTAAAGTTCTATCTTATTTTTAAATGCATATTATTTTTGGTAATTGTTTACGTATTGCATTGAGCATGGTGACAAATCTGATAATATTGAGTTATAAAGACTTACGGGATATTGTCCACTGAGATGCGCGCACAAGAATCCACCGTGAGATCCGCCGCGAAGTCCTACTTTATGCGGATTCAACCATGGATATTTCTTCAACGCGTGTCTCGTCAACGTTACGCAGTCCATAACGTCGGTCTCGCCGATTCTTCCTTGAAGGAACTCGACGTTGTCGGAGCCCATCCCGGTGGAACCTCGATAATTGACATGTATCATCGCAAAACCTATGCGTAAGTATAATTCTGGATTATTGATATGCAATCAATATGGAAATGTTAAATATAATACACATAGTATACCAAAAATGTTTGTTTTTCTTTCAACAATTGTTAATGATTTTAAAATTTCATATTCGCAACATTTTGCTTAATTTGTGTTTATTTTTATTCAATAATTGTCGATTTTTATCGATCATATTCCCTTGATAGTCCCTGAAAGTAGTCGTTTTGTAAATGAATTCGTTTTTTTACTCTGACGATTCCACTTCGATACATTTTTAATTACCGATAGCGATTTATTTTCATACTAACTGTCGTCACGATTTATCCCAAATTCGAAACTGAAAAGCACGTAGGCATCCAGTGAAAACTCCATTATTTAATCAAGTAATTTTTCATAAACAAACGGAGAATTCAGAAATAAATATAGACATAGACAATCGGCATGGCATTGGGGAAATGCCATATCGTTTTAAATTATGCAATACTACCTAAAACTGATTGTGTCAAAATGAATAAAATTATTCCATAGGAATTACCTAATATTGCGGTCACTGCGTAATCGATCGAGAATATGTTAGCGAAATTGGAGTGCGGTCCTCCATGCGGTATAACGATCAGTGGCACAGATTTGTCTTCACCTCCCTTCGGTCCGAAATACGTGTAATTCATCTCCTCTGAAATGCAAGTAAATCCATCAGTTGTTACATTGTCTTTACGCGTACATATCATTATTTCATTGTTTACAGAATTAAACGAGTAACCAGTTGTTTTGCAAATCCAGTAAAACAGACATATACTTCAGGTTACAACGATTGCGTAACAGGTTTCGTTTTAGATAGATGAATAAAATAATGGATCATACGCCATTTGGAATCTTTAATTTCTATTTTGAATTTCGTAATAATGAATGTTCGTATAAAATATTTCATTTAGATTTATACGTCATGTGCAAGTCAATATTTTGCATCACGACAAAAAAAAAGCTCGCAACGTAAAATCCTGCGTTCATAAAAAAAAAAACATATTTATGCTTTGGGTGTCTTTTTAATTTAGACACTTCATCTGGTCGTTAACAACGAACGTAAATTTACGACGGCACTTTTTCTATCGTTCAAGATCGAGGAATAAGAGACAAATTGTTTAATTGACGAAAAGTGTATACGAAAACAGATATAAAATACTTACTGACGTTTGCGTCGATTTTTTCATACTCGTAATCGATATGTTCGATCATGAGGTTTTCCGTATCGGGCAGAGAAATCGGATTTGTGATGTTGAGCAATTTCAAATTACCGACCGTCCCTTCTGATGGGTCGAATCGGCCCACGGTTAATTGCGGTGGCAACAATAGAGACGTCCTCGCGAAGACGATTCGATTCTTTCTCACTTCCAGAATATTCAAACTGCAGCCGTCAGGATTTGCGACTTCGGTTACCTTTTTCGTTGCTGTTGGATTAGATCGTAATCAATGAATCAATTGAAAATTAACGATTCCGTGTTACTTATCAGAAAATGTAATATTTATATACTATTTGTTTTAGAATTCTACAAAATAAATAGTACAAATTCGAAAATGAAATTGAAAAATTGCATTTAATAAAGCGATATTATTTACCTGCGTGAATAACGTAAGACTTGACATCGTTTCTTTGAGGCGTGCTTAAAAATATATATTGAGAGTCGTTGCTCCAACAACGTCGCGGTAAAGTTCTATTGTACAACCCGTAGAAAAGTTTTCCATCTTCGATTTCTCGCTTGGTTTTCACAAGATCCACGAGAACTTCATTCTAACCAATAAATAATAATAGTATGTTTACTGTTTCGGTACTTAATTAGCTAAAAATAATTTTTTTTTTTCAAATGTAATGTTGACATTGTATTATCTGATTCCAAAATACGTATATTAAATTACTCCGAATACATAAAATCTATATCTTTACGATAAATGAGTGTGCAGTTACTGAAAGTAAACGTGGGGCACTTCCCGTAAATTAGTGACTTTTCACTTGGCTAAAATTTTCTAAATGGAGAACAAAAACGCAACCAGTCTTGAATTTTGGCACCAAGTTTTGTAAGCTTCTCGTTGAAAGCTTCGTGTATCATTGAGTACAGCTGATAAGATAATGAATTAATTACCTTCTCGTCTGTTTGCCATTTTGCACACATTAACCTATGAACATTGTGATGGGCGGAGCCGAGTTCGCGTTCGAGCCATATAAGAAGTTGCCCGTCGGGGCTGAATCTCGGCGATCGAACCGCGCATCCATCCGGAGATAATTTTCCTGAAAACATAACCTTCCATGTTGAAAAGCTTTTAACATTATCTCCAAAACAATAATTTTTTGTTTAGGATCTACGACATTTAATAAAACAAAAACAAAAAATAAAAAAATGAACCATAAATATTTGTGGTCCACTTCATGTTTATTGTACTTTTTTCTTTAGAATTTGTTGTTTAGAATTACAATTAGGAATTATTTTTTACAAGTATTTTGTGGGGTTGCAAATATAGTGTATGACGATTAAAATAGCAACTCTTCCTTATATATATATATATATATATATATATATATATTTTATGTTGTTATTTTTCCATTTCTTTAACAACAGACATAAAATACTCCAACTATACATAGTTTTGACGAATCTAACCATGGAAAGTCATACTGAATGCTGAATTATCAAATTATTATCTAAGTTCAATAAATTTAAATTTCAATATAATATATGTACATATTCTTGATCGTTTTTTTAGTAATTAATGGGAGGACTATAATATCAAGAGAAAAATACATATTTTATCAATAAAACATAAACATTTAAAACTTAAAAAAAAAACATTTGCAACAATATCAATATGATAATGAATAAAAACTGAAAGAATAAGAAGTGTATTTACTTGGCACTTACTAAATTCCGTATCTTTCAAGATGAAAATCCAAGATTGTCGATTTGTACACGCGTAAAGGCCGAGGTACCTCGGTTCTCTTTTCCACGCGACACCGACGATGTACTCTCCATTCGGTGTCCACAATACTTGACCAGGGAAGTACTCCTCTGGAATAAATGGATTCGCCTTGATGGTGTCCTCTTCCACGTTCAAAACTACAATTACAGATTGGTGCTTTCCCACGAGTTCCTCGCCCCAGTGTGGTTTATAATAATTCTCGGTGCCCTGCGCAAAAAATTTCTTATTATTTGCAATTGTCTAAATATTTGTACGCAAATGATTTAGTAACGATGCAACAGAAATGTATAATTTTAATCATATTTCAGAAAACTCAGAGAAATTAAAAAAAAAATGTATATTATACTTTTTGAATGAATGTCATTCTATTACTGGCACAACTTTCATCACACTTTACAAATGAAATCTCTGATCTGAATGAAATTAAAAAAAAAAAAAAAAAAAAAAAATGGCGAATTCGAAAATATCACGCGTAGTGTAAATTTCGTATACCCTTAACACATCTTCTTCATCGGCATCCTTTTTCTTATCTTTCGACTTTTGTTTATAAAAAGGTTCGTTTTTCGGCAGTTTTTTCTCAGCGACGTACATCACTTTCTTGTTGTCCGGAGACCAATGGAAGGAACTGAATTCGGCTGAAAATTTGAAAAGTTTGAAGGGAACGTACGGGCCAAAACTTGGATAAATAATGAAATAAAGTTGTGCTGCTAATACGAATGCAAACAAATGTATTTGATTCGAGAAAGAATGATTCATTTTACTCACGATCAGTGTAGATCTCTCCATGCGCATCGAAAACCGATAAATCGTATGACTTTATCAAATGTTGTCTGTCCCAAATTTCGATAAACTGTTTTCTATGTTCGTCTTCCACGACATTTCGTAAAATAGCTTTAATTTTTTCATTTTCAGTGGCAGCATTAGCAGCTCTACAACAAAAGAATAATAATAGATATTTGCTTATTTCTTATTATACAAACATATGCAATCACATTTAAGATGAAGAAATGTTTCAAATTTGTTCTATGTATGCAACGTAGACAAATGATATATTGTTACATATTATGTGAAAGATTTCGAATGCTTGATTTTACGGGAGGGTGAAAATCGTATACTCACTCGGTGGACACGTCGACCGGGAAACTTTCTACAATCAAATTAAGATCGGCGTCTAAACTGAAATCCTGAGTAAATTTTTGTTTCATTCTCCTTTCCAGATTTCTTTGGGTAAAGACGCTTTGTACGGTGACGCCGTTTCTTGCAATGGAAGCGATGCGAGCGGATGTCATGCTCGGATTCAAGGTTAAAGCCTTGTAAATATTTAATATTTTGTCGATCTGCAATTAAAAGAAAGCTATATTAAAAAAAAAAGTATAGTAACGATTGGAGAGATTTAGGCCCAAGTCAAAGGCAATGGCAAGAAAAAAAAGTATCATAGAATGCGAATATATTTCTCAAAGCTAGAAATTTGTTATATATTTACGATTTTTTATCCGCCATATTGGATCCGCCATTTTGAATCCTTCAAAATATTCTACAGCTATTTAAAAGTGCGCAAATGAAAGAACGATTTGACCGAGACAGGAATTTTTGTACGTTTGAATTTTTTTTTTTTTTTTTTTCATGAAATACAATCTTTTCTTTGTATATATGTATATGCTTTTTGTAGTTCTCTCATTAATTCTGCTCTATTTAGGATTTTCTAAAAAGTCTCCACAAAATGATAAAAGTAGATACTTCAACGAAAATATGCAGTATTAGATAATTTTATCTAAAAAATTCAAGCGGTCGAGGAGGGTGGTGGAGGGCAAGGGGGTGGTTCAAAAATATTGCTCATTATATATGTGTGTATTTATTATTAAACAAAATTAAAGCGAAAACTAGGGGCTTCGCCCCTGCGGCCTTCGGCCGCCAACCCCACCGAGGGCTCCGCCCCCTCTGGACCCCTGGAGCGCTATCGCTCGCTTCGCTCGCAAGGTTAACAAAAAGTGTTTTCGAGTCTATTGACTTTTAAGATTTGCTGGGTCCGTAATAAAAAAATCAAAATGTCGGTCTCCAAAATGGCGTCCGAAGTGAACATTTCTTTTTTATTTTTTTAATTTCAAGACGCTCGAAACTATATAAGATTTTTTTTTAAAGTCCTAAGAATGCGAAGAAAAGTTCTTGGAATTAATCGAGAAATACACTGGAATTTTAACAGGTATTTTTTGTGACATTTTGAAAAATGTTTTATTTTAATTTTTTAAAAATGTAAAAAAATTCTAATGTATTCCTCGATGAATTCTAAGAATTTTTCACTTTTAATATTTTTTTTGTTTTTTTTTTCAAAAAATTTTATTATTTTTGAATTGGAGGGATCGAACACACTTATCGTTATAACTTATCGAAATTACCGTATTTTTCAAACTGCACGAAAATTACATTAATAAATTAAATTAAATTAAAGTTGTAAGGATTTAAAAATAAGGAAAATATAAATAAATAAATAAAAATAATACCGAGAAAAAATTCAATCTTTTTTCAAAAACGGAAAGACAATGCATTACACGAAGGACCATTATAAGCTCACATATGACAATGACTGAAAAAATAAAGCACATGAATAAAAATTGAAAGTTGAGAAGGACGTGATCCGCCTATCAACAATTATCAACAAAACATTTTAAAACTTTACCTGAGCTGACGCCATGGCTGCGAACTCAATGTTGACTCGTTATTTTATCAGAATTCTCTTCATTAGACGAGTGCAGCAACCACACTGATAAGAATTCGAGGCCGCAAAGTTCCACCTCTTTAATTTAACTTACGTTAATTCTTGTACTTTTCCGAATATTTAATTCGTATGAGAGCACAAATTTGACGAAGACACAATGATGTAAATCCCGATGTATTTGCACTAGAAAAACTCCACTTCCTGTTGCGGCAAAAATAAAAAAGCTTCATTTATTGAAAATTCGTCAAATGTCAATGCAGAAAAAATGAAAAGCGCTTAAATTAATTGCATAACTTTCTTATAATTTCGAATGCCAATGGTGCGTAATTTTTGGACCGTTGCTATTTTTAGATATTTTATTATAATATTTTTCGAACGATTATATTATTTTAAAAATCGATTAATCCGGAGTTTTTCGTAAGCGATACTTCCGCTGTTCGAGTTTGTGCGAGAGGTGATTTCGATATCGCGGAGCTTCGGAAAGAGAGCCGAGCTTTTTCATCGGCCCTAAAGGTACGCGTGCGTGTCGACCATGTGCCGATGACCAAATAGTAAGGACGAGGTCAAGACTGAATTTGATTGACAAAAATAAGTTCACCAATGTGTCGATCGAAGGTTTTCCGCACACCTTCGGCTATGTTGAAAGTTGAGGCGACATCGGCGTTCTGGTATGCCACATTATGCGTTGATTGCTTATCTGTCGATTGTCATCAACATCCCCAATAATTGAATGTTGAATGTCAATGTTTTCTTATCTTCACGTTTTGACGCGGTGATAACAAATGTCATAGTCGAGATCCGCAATGAATGGATGGTAAATGGAAAAAAGACGATGAAATTCGGATAAAATTATAAAATTAAACAAAAAAAAAAACGGAGTAAAAATATAAGTTAGGAAGGCAAATATGAGGCAAATGAACTATGCTTTGGTATTTAAATTACAGATGTTTATTTTCCTGTTAGTAGAAATATGATAGAAAAGTCAATGCAATGAAACGCATGAAATAGGAGAACGGTTTTATTGTCAGAAATGACTGTGGACAAAGCAATGATAAAAATATATTGCATTCCGTAGATATACAATTTTAAATGTGGTAGATAATACCGCAAAAATTGATACATAGCTCTTTTTATGGAATCTTCGAACTTATGTGCTCATAAGACACTTGTAAATGGATAACTAATTATCAAAAGTACATATCTTATGCTTACATAAAATGTATTAAGGAAATTAAAAACAATATTCAATATTTAAATAAAATTATTTTGGTTGTACGTTGAGTTGACATAAAATAACATTTTTATGTTTCGACTATTTCGTCAAAAATTTTTATTCTCATTTTAAATTAAAAATAAATCCAAATCTTTGGTAAAATTTTAAATGCCCAGAATGTCAATACTATTCCTATTAAGTTTATCAATGGTACTTAAAGAAAAAAAAAGAACTCTTCGAATGAGTTCAGTTTCGCACTGTTGGCAAAGATCCAAATGAAATAAATAGCATTGAATAGAATACCAATTTATTTTCCATCGAGGACAGGTTATTCGACATCACGTAATTCATCGAGTTGTCAAATATTATAATTGTAAGCATTCAAGTAGAAACATTCTTTTGATAAAACTGATACAACCGAGTAAATGAAAGTGCATTGAATATTCAAAAAGCGAATTGAAACGAACCAAAGTATCCACTAAAATTTCTAAAAACACTAAAAATTAATCTATACTTAAATCCACTTGAATCCATTTCAATTTGTTTTTTAAACTTCCCATGCACTTTCATTTACTGGGAAATTAACTCAATTTGTTAGTATTAAAATAATATAAAACGATACATATTGTACATTCAAAATTGATGACATAAGACAATAATCAAAAATTATTAACCAGTTTTGAATCGTCAGACAAGCAATAAAATACATAATCTTTTACACATACTTAAAAAAACAATGATAAATCATAACATAGTCCGTGTAATTCAAAATATAACAAATATTACGATACTTATAGAAATTACCCGTATGTACAATAATGCTGTACGATAATTAAAGTGGTAATGCCCAGCAAATGAAAATGTCAAGAATCCAAATTCAGAAGCGTACTCATGAATTCTTTCCTATTCATGTCATTTTTAAAGAATTGATGAATTCCTTTCTATTCATGTCATTGAAAAGAATTTATATTTAAAATTCTGAATTCGGATTCTTGACGTTTGAATTTTTTTTCGTTTACTGGGTGGTGAATTACTGTAATCATGTACGTTATATTTCTTTGCAGGAATGCGAAACTTAATTTTAACATAATGTTTAATGTTTCAAATCACTGGACATTTTTATAAACATTATCGAAAAAATGTACCCAATAACATTTAATAATTATACGATTATAATCTTTAAAAATGAAAAACTAAAAAACAAAAGTTTCTCCATTAGAATTTATTGGTATATATAAATTTTTCTAAAATTTGTAGAAAGAACCTTCATTGGAATATTATTTTCATTATTTTTATGAAATTGAACGTATTGTGTACAGGTGATGCCTTCAAAATCGTGCAGGTGGCAGCAGACGATTTTGATTGCACCGAATGCGCAGGGTCGTGACTCGTGAGTGTTATGAAAATGTAAACAAACGTGATCGCAAAACCCTTTTGGCGTCGTATATGGGTGTCACAACAATCGCATAATCCACTCTCATTTTCATCCGTATTTCACTTTTTATTTTAATTCCTACGCGAATACATAACAGAGCTTTTCACTTTCCGTGGCGTCGCGGGTCTTATAATCAAATCAAACCCGAATCCTTGAGAACGAAACACCGACAGTGCAAACCACCGCATAATAGCGTGAAATGTTTTACGTGTAAAAAATGTGGAAAGTCCCGGTCGTGAACGCTTCGGATCGAATTTTTCCAGGACTGGCGTGTCACGATCGGAAAAAGGAATTTTACGACATTGGTATGTCTTCTTGTTTTTTTACATCGCGTATAATTCAATGGACATTTCAATGAAATATATATTATGCATTTTCAGATAATCGTATAGAATCGAATTTGCCACTTCAAATTGCTCTGTACACCAACGTTCGTTTTTTTCCAGTTTGGTTTGTTATTCTTGCTTACAATTTGATCGAGAAAGTAAGAATACATATATATATACTCTCTTTTATTATTTCTTTTATAAATGTATAGCAGTTAGTAGGATTAAGGGAGATTCGTGACAAAAAAAAAAACAGAAACATATTATCTCGTACTTCTTTTCAGTATCCCGACTTGTCGAAAGTGTATAAATTCGTTACGGTCGCCGTGTTTGTCACTATTTCAATTCTGGAAGTCACAAGGCTGTATTTGGGCTATCTCGGAAACTTGGCTGAAAAGGTATATATATATATATATATAATGTTTCTATGGCAACACGAACACTATCACATCGGGCAGTAAAGATAAACTAAAAAACATCACGCGCGATTCGCGAACTTCAACGCATGTGTACACGCTGTAGTCTGTGCGTCTGCACCTACTGCAGATATGTGGCGGTAATATCTCGTATGATAAACATCAGCCAATCACGAATCAGGATTGTCTTTCATCAACCGAAAATAAGTTAATTTTCGAACGATCGAAAAATGCCGATTCGTATATTTATCACGTGCGACAATTATCACCGATTTCGCGAATCATTCGAACCCGAACGTCGTTCTGTCCTTTATTATCCCGTGCAATAGAAAAGGACGGGAGATTTGCATTAGAATTTTATTTTACTCGGTCGGTAAATCCCATAGTGCAGATAGGATTGATCTTTGGGAAACACGCGTACATAATGTATTTTGATTGTACACAACGTTAAATGTCTCTCTCACGGTCTTTTCCCACGGTTCATATTCGATGCTGTTACAAAGATTGGATTATGGAGTGTTCGAACGATTGTAGTTAATCTTTTAAATGTCTATACAATTAATATAAAAAGCTTAACTGTTTAAAAGATACATCAATAATAACTCACTATACTTAAATTTTCAGAATCTTTCTGTGAATTATGGTCTCGAGAAAATCTACTGTTGTGATTTATGCATATTTTTATAAATTTTTTAAAATATAATTGGAACTCAAGTTAAATAATTAAATTTTGAGGTGCATTAGATATTTTAACTGTAGAATGAGTTCAATAATTGAACTCTCGTATATATATAGTTATATTGCCAGAATGTAAACAACATGCAGTTCGACTATTATTGTTGTTACGCATATACACGTATATTTTGCTCTCTTTCACTTCCTTCGAAATCTTTCTTTCATTTCTTAACTTCAATCTTACAGCTTTCAATGAAACTGTATTTATTTTGATCAGGATTTTTTGATATATTTTCAATCTTTTGTCTTATTTTTAATTTGTATCTGTTATTCTCTTGTTACTTATACACTTTATTTCAGTGATATTATTCAGCATAAGTATTATATTAAGAAACATATTCTATATCGAGAAAGTGTACTACAATATAAAATAGAAAACCATTTATTATTATATTTACATACATTTTGAAGAATGTTCTTTCGTGTGATAAAAGAAATAAACATTTCAGATTCCGGAGTTGGCATGTTTCTGGTTGATTTCTACTTTGTTACAATTTCCACTTGAATTATTTTTGCTTTTCAACAATGGGGTAGTGCTTTCGTTAAGTGAAAAAATAGTTAATGGCATTGCCCTGTTCCTTCTAGTCATGGAAATTATCACAGGGACCGTAGCACTCAAACGGTCAGCAGACCATCACGCTAGGAGATTTTTCTTAGCACAGTTGTATGGGATCGAAGAAAAGATAAATTAACTATAAGGTATAACAATTATATTTACTTCACTATTTATGAAATTTAGCATTAAATTATTTTAATGTCTGATTCATTCGTTCATAGATCATATAAATTGAATAAATTCGGCATTAGAGGTGTTTCTAATGCATATTGTGCATAAAAAAAATGGAGATTTGTTATATTTTCTTTAAGACGTTTTGTAAATTTATCCATATGTCTTATTATTAACTCCTCCTCTTTTTCTTTGCTGTTTTTTGCTAAAGTTTGTAAAAGTTGTGTGCGTGTCGGAGCCATACGTGACATTAGCTGTAAAAAGGTACAAATTTATCATACTAGTTGACAAAATATTATTTTATAAGATACTTACACTAAAAAGCTGAAGTGCCATCCATCCGTGATATGGTTCCAAGGTTTCTTTATATGCTCTCTTTAAGCATGCAACAATATCGTCACAATGTCTATCAGTTTCAAAAGAAGCTATGATCTTGTCAAAAAAAGATTGAATCATGTGCAACCCTCTATAAATTATGAAAATAGATATGTATTCTCTTTTTTATTTAATTATAAAAAGAATTCTTGGAATTGAAATAAGTTGTACCGTCTTAACCACATAAGTGCTTCGGTTGCAATTTGAGTTTCGTTATTATTTTTTTCTTGAAGTATCATACTTTGTAATGTCTGTCGATTCTCTCTGTCTGATAAATATTTTTTCAACAATTTCTGGAAAGAATATCTATTGTAATACAAATGGTTATATTTTAATATTTTTACTTACTTCAATGTTGGTCTGCATGTCATACTTGACGGGTGCAAATACTTTACCAAAATTATCTGTTATATAATTGATTTTTATATTATTATTTTGCTCTCAGTTGGAAGTATTGTAGGTTAGATATCGGTTGTAATTTACCAAGTACATCCACGACACCCTTTGAAGCAACCAAAAACTGATTGGTACATATTTCTCCATTTATAACTTCTGGAAATAAAGGTAAAATATCCTCTTCGTTCGCCTGCCATTTATTTTCTTTTTCGCTTTTAACATTAGTTGGAGACATAATTTTAAAGAATTTTATCACTTAAACAAATGAAACAGAAATAAATCACTATAGCAATCACATGATCAAGCAGTGTATGATGTGTATATACATATATATAACTCGTTGTGCAACAGTGTGATCAAAGCACTGATATGTATAATATGGATGGGGTATGCAGGCTTCCGATACAGGAAGAAAAATAAGAAGCCTAATCTCGGGGGTACTCGCGCTGTTCTTATTTTTCTTCCTACCTAGTCTCGAGGTGTTACACTTTTTTCACCCTATGCCCTATCCATATCATACATATCAGTGGATCAAAGCTCTCTGTGCTTAACATATGTATAATTGAAAAGAATCAAACCTCACTGAAATTAATTGCTTACTTCCTTTCAAAGGAAACAGTTTACTTCTATTTTATATTTTATATTAAATTTTTATGAATTGAAAGTATTCGGACTATATTTCTACATACATTGCTTGCGTGTATAAATTTATTTATCCTTATAGAGTGAATAATATTAGTAATAATTTTATTTCATTTGTTTTATAGCTATGTTCAACAATAATTGCAAGCAGACTACCCAATGGTCAGTGTGCGTAATTTGAAAATAAAAAAACAAATAGATCATAAATTTCCAAGGTATTTATTCTAGTCAGTGAAAAGTATTTTTAAAACTATAGTCACAAAGTACAAATAACTAAATTTCTAAGTTATTGAAGTATACGAGCAGTATATTGTATTTAGAAATATTTCAAAATACTGCGAATCAACTTTTCAGTGATATAAGTTAAGGTTATCCAATAATTTGGTGATAGTATGGATGAAGTATGAAAATGAAGCATTGCCATACATATTTACTTTGTCATTGCTCCAATCCTATACTTAAATGCCATTTAAAGCGTGAATTTAGTCAAGTAAAGTTTAACATATGCTTGAACTTTTATCAGGGTCAATTCAACAACGCATAGGTAAATCATTTGATTTCCATCAATCAGTCATTTGGTTGATGGAAATTTCGGCAATGATCTCCGAAATGAGGATCTCCAAATTACTGATTTGGTCGATTCATAACGTGTATTTCAAAGCGTCATTTAGTTACTTATATAAAAATAATTAAAAAATTTTACATATTATTTAAAATATGTATTTATTCATTTATGGTATTTAATGCCTATGTGCATGCATGATATGAAACCACAACATTTGTATATTCAAATTTTGTATAAAGTTTTTGTAAGAGTTCTATTTTTGACACATGAATCAATTGTCAATTGAAAATTGACAATCAAAGAAAGGGAAAGCAACAATTAAGTTGGTTCTGAACCAAGAAAGCTTACTTGAATATTTTTAAGCCTTTTTTATGATAAGATGTCGATAAAATTTGAATACATTGTAGGTATTTATGTATTTATTAAAAATATTTTCAGAAGTTAAGTTGCATATATGAACTTATATACCGTCTACTGTAAATTTTTGTAATTCATGGTACCTTACATTATATGTATAACAATGTATAATTTTACACAATTTTCGAAATAAAAGGTATTCTGTATGATAGAAACGAATTTTTATTTTAACCTGATTTTTAAGTTATAAATTATTACCAGATATTGAAAGTTCAGAAAGTTACGTGATACTGAATTTTAATTACTTAAAAAAAAAAAGTTTCCTTATATATTTTGACTTACGTTCGGTATACTCCTTTTATAATTTTTGAAAAAAAATGGAGAAACTTAATTAGTAAAAATTTAAAGGTCTTTTAGTCATCATTTCTAATAACATAAGTATTATTTCAGTGTACTTAAATCATTCTTTAAATTACGTATAAGTGTACTCTCCGATTGTTACTATAGGGTTGCTCATGTTGCGTATTGAAGTAAACAAATGCAAACATTATCAAATTATCTCAGTCTTTCTTTTAACATTTTTGTGTTTCCTTACAAAATATGTATTATTCATATAATGTTCTAGTGTAGACAATAAATTAAAAAAATTATATTACTAAATTGGAGAAGATGATGGGATTCTAAGGGAATAAATAATGTTATTGTACATATATATATGTACATATATAATAATATATATATATATAATAATAATTGTAGTTATGGTAATGTATAATTATGTATAATGTAAATATATATAACTGCACAACAAAATTACATAATTATTGAACTTAGCGAAGAATTAAAAAAAAAATATAGCTCCAAAAATATAAAAAGAAAGTATATTGCAATGTATATATAATATTGTAATCGAATTTTTTTGCCATTTTCAACCATTGAAAAATGTCATCTGTATATAATTTCATAAAAAATTTTCGGATTTTTTTTTTAGATCTAAATAGATTAAAAATTGAATAAAATTGTTGAATTATAATAAATTTAAGCACAAATCGCATTTCCTGCACGGGAGAAACACGTTCGCGCCTGACGTATGCAATATTCTATACATTTCATCATTTCTAGTAGATAGGGTTTATGGCGATGCGTATGAGCACAGTTCCAGTCGCTGTTTAAGGATTACATACATATATATGCCACAATGCATTGAACTGGGTATTTTAAATCTGAATTAAATAATACTGAATATAATGAATTGTTAATTAAGTTCTCTGATGTATATATATTACAGAATTTAAGTATAAAAAAATATATATATATATATATATATATATATATATATAAATATGTGAAATGTATAGTTTGATGACTCTGGGGGGAATCCCCTATACTGTTTTCGCCCCCGAAGGGGCCGTAGATGGGAGAGGGTGGACACAACATGCCTAGCGAGGGGGCCTTGCCCCCCCCCCCCACCGGACCACCCGCTTCAAAACTGGCCTAACCTAACTGGCACAACCTGCTTGGAACCCATATTATGAATTGTCCACATATATGCCTACATCGTGTAACTTTTGTGTCACCGAAATAGCCACCGAATCAAAAAATTAACGATGACGGTCATCAAAGTAGCCATTTGTCGCCGAAATATACATTATTATACTTAAAAATGTTATCAAAACAGACACGCAAACCACTTATGTGAAGACTGGTATTTTGCTTTTGTCTTGGGACCAACTGAAAGGTATTACATGTAATATTTAGGTTTTTTTTTCTAATCGCCGATTAACATAATGACTTGTATGGATTCTTGATGTATATGGATTATATAGAAAAGTATAAAATTTAAATAATAACTACTATTCGTGGATAAAAATGGATTAGAATGTTTTCAAGTATATAGATTATGAATTCTCCAGTATACGAAGTGAATTACAAGTTCAAAAAACGAATCGAAAATAGATAAGAAGTGGATGAAAATGTTCAATCAATAAAAATAATAAAAATGAATTCACCTCAATCATTTTTAATTTTTTTTTAATTCTTGATTTTTCAATGCACTTTCGTTTTTATACTCGATCGCTTCGTTATAATACAGAATCATCGCTTGTAGACTCTAGCGAATCCATTTCAATACATTTTCATTGCACTTATAAATTTAACTCTGGATGCTTTTCAATATATTTGAATCTCTCTACTAATAACGTTTCCGCAAATTTTATTATATTTCAATGCAGTTTAATCCGAAATTAACACAGTTTATTATGTTATATAAAATATTTTTTGTTTTGGAATGAATATTTTACTTGTATTCACCAGTGTACTGAAAGTTCGATAATAAACGAATTGAATATTGCTAAACCGGGCTGAAATTTTCAACCATACAAAATGCTAGAAATGAATCCACTATAACCCTATTTAGTTAATTTTAACTGTTTTTTTTTCTACTGTGATGAACTAATTTTATTCATTTTTAATCGACTTTTCAATTCGACTGTATGTTTTTTTTTATATGTTATTGTTACGCGATGATTCCGCCAATTATGAATTGATTTTGATGAACCTTTTTTGCTTTGTAGGTCATACTTCAGAGGTGGCCCCATATACGTGTTATCGAAATTGATTCAACGTTTTTTGAGAAAATCAAAAAAGCAAAAATCTAACAATTACTTTCTTATGACTAATCCACGCCACCTGGGCGGATGGTAGACGTGAAAAAAACCACAGTGCGATTACGAATATGTTTTGGTTTGTGGTTCACGCTAGCAAAAGTTTTCATGACGACTTTCAATCTTTAACTGTCATCACAGAAACATTAGCCAAGAACAAAGAACATTATATATAATATATTATATATAAGGATTAATAAACATTAAAAATACACGTACTTTCCACTAAAAATTGAAAAATAAAAAAAAAAACCAACTACAAGACTGAAAAATACACCGTCAACACACGCCTTGTTGAACCATGTAGAAATTACCAATGCTGTTTATATATGTTCTTAATAATTGACGAGTTTGTTCTATAGGGTGAATTGCCAAATACACACGTCCATTTCCGCTAAACACATTCGACCCTATACCTATATGTACAAGCTTAAACTAAAAAGTAGAAAATATAATATTTTAATTACTTCAAAGCATGAACACTAAAGAACAATCAACGAAATTATTGATACTTATACATTTATTTACAATTTATAATCAATTATTTTTGGAGTTATAATCATTAATATTATATAATCAATTATTATTGAAACACAATCAATCTGATTTTTTTTTTAAACACGCAGTTTCATGAGCCCGAAGCAATAATTGATGACGCAATTGTTGCAAAAACAAAATGGCGGCCGCAGAATG
>JAPYZR010004149.1:0-12821 GCA_030522945.1 Trichopria nigra | reverse complement strand
TTTTGTAAAATCGAATATATCACAACAATTAGTTTATGATTAACTGGTTTTATTAATAGCATTATATTCCTTTTCCAATTAATTTCATATGATATTCATTGTATTTGCCGTATATGAACAAATTTAGATTTTTTCGTATAATACTCCTACGGAAGAATCCTTGACTTTGGTAGTGTGCTACTGTAGTCGAGTATAGATCAGTCGAAGCAGCATTTTACAATCTTATAGGAATAATATAAGAATTAGATTTTGAAAAATATTCACCGAATAATGGAGAGGGCGGAGTCAAAAAAATATTTTATTTTATTTTTTTAATTTTATTTAATTTAATTTAAAGTAATTTTGAATTTTTTCGATCAATAATTATAAATGAGAACTCAAAATACTTGCAACTAACCGAACAATTAATTTTAATTAACAAATAGAATATAATTATGTTAATAATTTGTTCAAATTGCAACGTTGGAAGAAGGCGTGTGTGTTGTATTTATTATATGAATATATAACAGATTGCAGAAACAAAGAGGTGGTTCTACCTTGTCCTGATAAAGGGGTTTGTTGCTCTCAGTCTTCATCGCAACTATTAAGTTAAAGCGTAATGGCGCATTCTACGCCAAAAACTATCAACATGTTTAGAATTTCCGACATAATATAACAAAATTCCTCTCTGAACTGGTATATAACGTAACAAGGTTTGAAATCGAATTCATGCCGCGTATATTCGTTGAATAAATTCGTTAAAAATATTTCGCGATATGGTATTATTATTTTACAATGATTCATTAAAACGTAATTATAAGTTTATATTGTCTAATTAGTACATTATTAAATTACTGTATTATCATTTACAATTTTATAACTATTTTATTAATATACATTTTTTTAAAGTATTTTAAATTAATTTCACTATTTTATTTTAAGCTGTATTGAATTTAATGAATTTTTCGACGACTGCTTTTGAGTGTTCGCTAGTCAATTAGCTTTGATGCAAGGGAGTACATATATATCAGTAATGGCAGTTTGCTCATTTGAAAATTAACGACTTACGTTATTTTCAGGCGTAAATAATGAAAAATATGAAGCTGGAATATGCATTTAATTCGCACAGAAAACGAATGATTTATCATTTATAATTGATGATTATTATCGAAGAAATCTTGTCATCACAAATGAAAGAATCTTGCTATAATATATACATAACAAATTTTATATTATTTTATTTTTTCACATGGTTGCCAAAAATCATACGGAACCACGGATTATCTGATCTTCGCACATCACGTCCATCCAATTGGATCCGCCATTTTGAATTTTGAAATAGTGACCACGGATACGTATTTATGGATATCCAAAACTATATAAAATACATACCAATTGACACGTTATACACCTGTCAGTTCGCCTCTAATACAAACACACTCCTATACTTACGTATAAGGAGCCGCCATTTTGATATTCGAAAATAATGTGTGTTGTTTGGAAAAATCAGAATAAGTAACCCTTAACATTTAAAAACTTATTTTAAGATAGAAATTGGTAAAAATCTAAATAAAAATTTTGCCTAAAAAATTGGGGTATTATGGATATTTAAAACAAAGTATAAAGTGTAAAAGTATAAAGCGTGTAAAATGACGTTTTTCGAAAATAATCGAGTTGATATGATCACTTTATTAATACATTTTGTTCTAATTTCCTTAAATTTCTTAAGAATGCTGCAAATAAGTGTACTGAATCGAACAAAAAATGCATCTTTTGTCCTATAATAATTTTTGTTTTCACCAAACCTACGCGTACACAAACAAAAAGTCTAACGAACGCGCAGAAATGTTTGCCTAACATGGCCATTGAAAAAAGTGCCCGTATCAATTAAATTAATTGTACAAAAAGCGGCACGTTCGAATTACCTCCAATTGTATCAAATGATAGATCGAGTCGTGACTAGTGGTCGTTTCGAAAAAGGCTCACGTACACAGAATCACGCGCACATATTTCTATACGAGAACACGAATTCGCTTACAAATTATTTCTTCTATACAATCGCATCATTGTTTTCATTGTCGCTCGACCTGCCATTGTTTTCTTCAAAATGAATTTCGACCGTGGCGAGTGCCATTAATTTTTGTTACTATACATCGGGAACGACCATATCGAACGCACGCCGACATCAGCGAACGTGCGGAGCGACCGGAAGTGATTGAGAGCCACGACGATAACGAGCTGCGATAGTCGTAGAAAAATGAAGGCACGGAAGATGCACGGAATATTGAAAATGAATGGTGACATTATTGGGTCTCGAAATCGATCGTCTCAATATAAAGACTTTCTATCCTAAAACGTGTAGGATTTAATCAATTCTTAACATTTTTATTCGAACTTCAAAATACAATCGTATTGTTTCAAAATATTGATTCTGATTTCAAGGGACGAATGTAACGATATAGTCGATATTTTATGTGCTTAATCACATATAACAAAATGCCTTATCCATCTTATGAATGAATACATATGCATGAATGAAAAATATACACTTTGCAAAGGGAATTTCCGTAATAGCCGCCTAATTTCGCCCTTAATTACGGCATATTAACATAGCATTTGCATGGCTAAAACGTACAGTGCGCAGTCTACGGTGGATATGCCGTGTTTGCCAGCATTTTTCCGCTCGGAGATGTATCAGGTCTAAATGGACTCTACGCGCCCTGCACGGCGAGTTTCGGCATTGAATTAACTCGGAACAATATATTTCGCTGGTATTGTGTGCAAACTGAACAGAGCGAGGCCCGTGAGCAGTATTGCCCTTCTCTCTCTCTCTCTCTTCATTGCTGGTTGCGCTGTGTCTGGGGTTCTCGGGCACTTCATTTATCAAGTTAAACAATGGGCCACTTCGCCTCGTTCGAGATTTCTCGCGATCGCTGACGGGAAAAGGGAAACCAGAATGAGCGGCAGGAACGGCAGACATTTTCCTCCCTCAAAATGCTCCCGAGCACGCTAATAGAATCTGGCAGAGCTCTGCTGCGAATTCGCGATGTCACTGCGCCAGAGAGACGACGAGACCATGATATGGAAGTGCCTGAATTATGCTACGCATTTTTTTTTTACGTTTGACGGTTTTTACGGAAATTTGCAAATTGGAAGCCTATAAATATTCTAATAGACTCGAGGCTCCCGTCTTATAAATGCAGATATTCCGATATGCCGGGATCAGACAGTGAATCGTAAAAATTGTAAATAGTAGAATCCGGGGTTAATTGACCGAGAATTTTTATTCGTAAAATATTTGCAATTGCTATTCTTAAAATCATGGAATAGTATAATATAATAGGGTAAAAGCCACATGATAAAACCACATGGAAAACTCGCCGATATAAAACCACGGGGTAAACTTACCATTATAAGACAATATTTTAAAACTTCCTATAAACGATATGGTAAAAGAACATGATAAGACTAATCGTAAGACTTCATAGTACCGAAAAACAGCACACTAATAGGTGTACTAAATATGGAGAAACAAAATTATAAGACAATAACATAATGATAAGACGATGTGACAGAAATACATAAGACCACGTGGTCAAACCAGAAGAACAAATTTAATTAGGCGTGAAGTGTGGTGAAACTTAATTGTCTTCTACTTGTATTCCAAAACGTTATTTACTTTTTGTTTCTATTTTCACGATGTGTTCATGATTACGTCCACATTATTACATCAGCATTTTTTCCAAAAGTAAAAACTCACGACGGAGTTACATTTACTAGTATTGTGTTTTCCGAATAAGCGTCGACTGAAGTCGAATAAAAACCTGCACGTACCGGAGAGAATCGAGTTCCTTTCCAAACAGAAGACACTTTAAAATCCGGGCACTCGAGTGCGGAAGAGTAGTCGGGACGATGGATTTTTTATCGAACAATTTGGCGAAACAGTTCCCTTCGGAGGCGATAAGGGTTGATAGCCCGCGAGAGAGATCGCCGACGGTCAGTTTCTATTTTCATCTCCTCGATCGTTCGCTCTATCTGGTACTTTCTGGACGTTCCTTATTCCCCTCCGTTCCATTGCTTTTTTATCTGTCACATCGGTTCCTCACCGCCCGTTCCCACTTGCCGATTTAATTGAATCTCTCCTACGCGCGCGCTGGCCCGTCTCGCCTCGCCCCTTTATCCGCACCATCCCGCCAGTTTTACGGCTTAATTTCTCGAAACGTTCAAATACATTTCGGCGATTCCTCTGCTCACGGTCAGTAATCGAATTCGACGCAGGCAAAATGACAAAATTCCATTTGGGATAATGCAAAATCGTATCTGGCTTATTTAAAAAGCTTTATCATGCGCTAGTTATTGGAGATTGGAAATGAGATTGAACGAATGTTAATTTTAAAACGTTATCGAACCAGGATGATCACATTATACTTTTCTATCATACATTAAGGCCATATTTTTATTTCGTATATAAATAATAATTTAAATATAATTAATAGTTACAAATGCACACCCCTTCAAGTGCTAATAATTACACAGCAAATAGCTATACTAGCAATCACTGCAAACTCTCGATGCACATATGCGCAGGTCCTTCACATTCGTCACGGACCACTGCTATCAGTGAAGCTGTATGGTTGCTGAAAAAGAAGGTGTTTGCACGTGAAACGTTTCATCACGCCGGAGACAATCACAGGCGACCTATTCAGCCACCAATGCACATTACGAGCCAATCACGTGCAAGATTCGATCGTGACGTTCCTTACCGTTGACGTGTCGGATTCGTTTCACGTCAATTGCAGCGACACGTACATGACCCAACCAGCTAACGGATGCTTGAACGATCAATCCGTCGTTGATAAATGACTGGTGCATCAGGTACCAAGCGACGAATCCGGTAATTGGTTGGCGATTGGTGGTCGAACGACTCGCCTGTCATCGTACCCCTTTATCATATGAAGTACTGTGACTTTACGATCAAGTAGGAAAATGAAAATCTTTGATATCTGATATAAAGTAATTATCTGGGGATTGAGTTAAAATCCCTTCGAGGCTACTAGTGGTAATCCACATTGCAACCACTTTGAATTTTGATTATTTAAATTCTAGTTAACTCATTAAGGTTAGAATGTTTCTGTGTTCTGCTACTTGAATGATATAAGAATACATATATAAAAGTGGCTAAGAAGATAGAATGTTAATTCAACAGGTTGCATAAATAAACGAATCTAACAAAAAAAATCAGGTTTATGTCGGAAAAATTCATTATCAACGATGTTTTTAAAGGAAAATTATTCGAAAATTGCATGGCAAATTTCGTTTTCGAGCCCAAAAACACCTATCATCTTCTTCGTAAGAATCGTAAGAAAAATAAATGTCATAAAAGAATTTAAATGAATAATAAATTGGAAAGATTTTAATTTTTGGCATAAAAAAACGTTTCCATTGTTTGACCATTTCGCAAATTTAAAAATTTGCACATTAATCTATGGAATAATTACTGACAAATAAAGAAGAAATGTAAGCAAGAAATTGTTCTAAACACTTATTGAGATACGTCATACTTTTCATTATTTCAGAATAATCGTTCTATTGAGTATATATATAAATAATAACACATGGCCGTATGATAATTGGAATATATATATTTATTGAGAATGAATTTTTTTGCTCATTGCAAAAATATCAGGTTACTTATGCCCAATTCTGATTATTACGAAAACTTTTCTAAGTAAACGAATTGTCGATTCGATAATTAACGTAACGAACCGTCAAAAGAAGACACTAACGAAGAAACCATTAAAGTACACGAGATAACAAGAAGAAGCCAAAAAAGCCGAGATACGGAAACGGAGCAAAAAATAATCGATCGAACTTGGAGCGAAAGATGTTCGCAATATCGAAGCTGTAGAAACTAAATCCGACATTGAGACGACGTTTTCTGGATAAAAAAAGGGACAGGGGACATCCTCGATTCGTCGAAACACCCATCACTCGCTGGACGATCGAGTGAGCGAGGTAAGGACTTTATGTGTATATATATATATATATATATATAGATATATAAGAAAGGTCGAGTAGACGATAATCCCTCTTGGCGACGGAAACTTTGAAAGCTCGCCCTAATGACGAGCTTCCATTCTTGTCGTCTACTGAAATATCGCGAAAGCTTTTATGATCGACGACGCCAGCAGTGAATTTGTACAAAATGTTAATTCGAATAATTTTCATTCGCCCGCTGATTTCAACGAGGAGGCGTTGAATGAATTTTCCTTCGTCGAAAAGACCCTGGCTGCTTATATAGAGTTATTAAGATAGTCTCTTGAGGGCGAATGATCAAAGCTTTATTATCAGATTATGTGCTTTCTTTTATTTTGCTCTGGAAATCGGATACAATTATAGGGAAACATGGATCACGTCTATTTTAAAAATTCTATTTGAAACAAAAATTCATTGTTATGAAAATCATTTCAGAACTAATGAATTATTTAAGAGGGAATTGTAAATTTTCCAGTAGAGAGATAGTACCGTGCATAATTCGTGAAAATCATGTTTTATGTATTGCATGCAATACAATTGTTTTTATTTTTTTATGTGAATCAATTCCGTCCCTAATAGCACCGAACCTTATAGTAAGGTTACGTGATGTTGCTATAAGATTGACAACCTTACAGCAACATTACTTAACCTTGTTAGACTGTTACAATAGTCTCATTATGAAAAATTATTATTTTTCTTGTGTGATTTTTATTTTGTTAGAATATTTTCAGGTTTTACGCCTGTATTTAAGGAATTCATATCATAAAGGCAAAAATAATAGAATCAAGCTTGTGATAATTTTAACAGTAAATGATTCGAACGTTAAATTTTTCGACATTTTTCTTTTTTGCAAATTTTTTTGGAGTAAACAAACTTGAAAATATGGAATAATTTTGACAATAATTCCTTTGTGTTTGATTTTAATAACGCGTGTATCATTTTATAACGATAATAATTTAAATTGTACCTGAACGTAACTAACCATAAAACAACGGTTGCTTTTAACAATTGTTGTAAATTGAATTTTTCCTACTAATCTAGTAATCATAGCGTAATTTTTAATATTATTATATATTTGTTATTAAATACGATAATCGAAATTCAATAAGTGTTATACATGTTAATGTACTTTCACTTTTCATTCAAATTTCGTGTCCGATAAATTGTTTCAGAACTTAGAGGCTTTTAAAACATATAACGTACTGTATAACAGTATTAGCATACCAAGATAACAATTTGGAATATTGAATCTCAGGAATGTTTGTGAAATTTCTACGAAATTACACGTTTTACAATGTGTAATGAATTTGAAAATGTTGCTGTAAATTACGTGCAGTAAACTCGAGTACCATCGCTATATAGATATTTTGATTAAAAGATGTTTTAAACTATAATGCTAATATAGAAATAAAATACTAACGTTTTCAATTGGGAAGTTGCTATATTTTCGAATTAAATTTTTAAATTATATAACTATTTTCTATTTATTTTTGAGAATTCTAAAATTCTTGCATTTTTTTTGTTTTTTATATCTATTATACATATATATTATTCTCCATATTGGACTTCACTTTTCTGAAACCAAAGGACCTCCAAAGCCCATTACAAAAACCATACAAATTAAAAAAAAAGTGTTATTAATTAAGATAAAAAAGTAAACAATAAGTGAAAAATTTATTTAATTAAATTTTTAATTTTTAATTACAGTTTCAACTGTCCTTACAAATATGGACCGATATAAACCAAGAAAGTGGATTGAAATAATTGAAATGGTCGAGAACAGTATACAGATAAGAATTTTATATATATATTTCATTTTCATCTACTTTTCTTTATACTCTTCTGGAACATTCGTTACAGCTCTGCTATTAGTTTAAGAACAATAATTTAAACAAATTACTCCGCATAAAAATATATGTTGTCAATTTTGCGTTGAAAATGCATGGCAATTCTTACGATGAACCTGAATTCGTTACGATTCAAGTATGATAAAGCTAACTTAAAGAACGTTAATAGAATCCGGTGGGGGCTTCGCTATGAATCCGCGGTCTCACTGCCAGAGGAAACCTTAAGGAAAGTTTATAAAAGCTCTCGCAACTATTCAGGGCATTTAACCGACGATTGCTACAATGTTCGCTAAGATTTTTCCCTCAAGAAATTTCCTAGCAACAGTACGACGTTTATTAAAGTGCACATTACGGTAATTATCAAAAAGATAACTGCAATTTTGGTATAATAACTTTTTATAATGTTGTTATACTCTGTGATTTTGAATTAGTAAAAAATGAATCAGTATTCATTTATTTTACGATTTTTTTAGAAATAGCATATATATCAATTTAAAAGTGTCTGGAAGGAAGTGTTTAAAATTAATTCTGTATTTTTAAAGTCTATGGAATATGTACATTTAAAGTGGATGAATAAACGAATGTGAAATTAGTAACTAAATTCAATGATAAATAATACCAAACTTTGGAATAGAAATAAACCTCATATTATCCCTGGTAGAAAATTTAACGTGGCCTTTCTATGGCCACGGCTCCAGAAGCCTGGCGCTCGCGAGGCCATGTCAATTATTTTACCAGGGATAGATCGTCCATATTAAAATAGTCCACACCATTTTTTCATCTTCTGAACAATTAAACTTTGATTCCAATACTTCGAAGACATAACATTTGACATTACTTTTTATTAACTTTCATGAAATAAAAGAAACATAATATTTGGTCAGAATAGAAGAAAAAATTATCCTCGTAAAATTTCGCAAGCCAGAATTTCGTAAAGTTTTCAGTAATGTTAGAGCGTGGAACCCTGTCCGCAAGTAAAATTTCTAGATTATACTAAAGTTTTTAGTGCTCTCCAACCGCCGTAAAATCACTACTTTGGAATTTTGCAACTGAACGAGATTATTCCAGCGATGCAAAGTACAGTATTGAAAATCCCCAAATATCTTCGACGATTATGATCTTTAATACAGTTGAGAAAAGTGCATAAATATATGATAAAGTTATTTAATTCCATAAAAATGTGAAGAACCGTAAAAACCATTAAAATAAAGAAGAAAAAGTACATCCAAATTTATAAATTTTTTTATTCATAAAAATTTCCAATTAAGAAAAGTCATTGACGACAATATTACTTTAAAGGGTACGTGCAAATTATCATAACCTTTGTGTGAAATACAGATAAAAAATATCAATTTATTAAATATTTTTCTTAAATAATAAACACACATATATATATATATTAAAAAAAAATCATTGACTGTTTAATTGGGTATACATTTTCGAGTATTTTTAGTACTCGTTCATCATTTTTCTCAATAAACTAAAAAAGATACAATTATTTGAAGGTTACAATGAGGAAGAGAAGCGTGATTACAATTTATTGGTGATAATGTTTTTTAGTCTTACCCCCCTCACCTTTTTCATAGGATAAATTCTACAAACTACTCAGATCCACGTTGAGATAAAATGCAACTGTATATAGTCGACGCGCATATATATGATATTGATTTTTATTCGAGAGCTATACACCGCGTACTGACGTGTATATGCATACGTTCGTACAAGATCACTGACAGAAATATTTTCTCTTACATTTTAAACTCCATTATGATCGGAATGGTAGACATTTCATTAAAATTAAAGGTATAACTTTTTTGTTTGAGGGGCCATATTCAATACTCCTATCTAAAACCTACGATATAGGTCGTAGTGATATTTTGGTGTTATCAATTTTCATCCGACGACGTTGTAAATTCGTCTAAATAATAATCATTCCGAAATAAAGTTATTTTACCATTGAAGGTATTTAAGTAATCCAAAGCTGTCAGTATAAAAGAAAAGAAATCTTCTCTGCGCCGTATAAATAAAAATAACAAAAAATGACAATTTGATAGTATATATTGCAACATTTTTGCGACATTTTTCAGAGCCATCAAGTGTATATTGCTTAATATTAAACAAACTTTCCAAGACGAACATTACCAAAGCGCAATATCTTCCAAAAGCCGACCATCCTCTCTCGACAGCGATCCACCGGATAGCGAAACTTTCACCGGAAATCCCTCGAACTTCTCAAACGTCGGTTCGGACCTTTAAAAATTTCATTCTCTCGAATATAAAGGCGGTTAAAATTTCAGTTATACGCCGTTGCCGGAACTCCGGGAAGAAAGTCGAAAAATCTCGGAGATCCGCGGGTACAATCAGAGCAACCCTCCTGGGAGAGATGACTTTCAGCAGGCGGGCGCGCAGTAGGTTATTCCGGCCCGCAAACGCGAAAGCGCGAGTTTCACCAACCTGCGACTTTTCCTTATTCGGCTCAGGTTTGCCCGGGATTGCCGTCGCACGTATAAACCTCAAGCACCTGTGTGTATAGGTGAACGTACGTATATGCTCGGCTAGGCCGTCTTTCACTCTCGGTGGTCTGCCGCGACTCACGAGGGCGGGAAAGTGTTAATAATAATGGGAAAACTTTTGCCGGAGAGTGTACGCGTCTACTCTGGCACCGACTGCCCTTGGTCTTGGTGCCCCGTGACAAATTACGCCCCTGGGTCTTATCGCTGTTCTTCTCGGTTCCCGCGCTTCTCTTTCGCTCGCTTTTCATTTTCCCGGATATTCCTCTTTTTTCCACACCCGCACTCTGTGTGTGCGTATCTCTTTTTCTTATCCTCGGCTTTATTTCGCTTTTCTACGATTCCCGCACGTGGCGCCTCTTAAGACTTCGCGCTTCTTTGGATGGTGAGCAGTTTTACCCGATTCCCCCTTGCGCTCTGCACCATGGAGATAATTAATATTTCCCTCTCAGACTGCACCACCGGTTGCTTCACTTCTTCGTACCCGCGGTTATTCCGTCTGTCTCTTTTTGCAGACTTGTTTTTACTCGTCTCTTTCACTGTCTAATTTCACTGTCTCTCTGCGCGTCGTGCTCTTATTTGTTTTCCTGATTTGATTTCATTCATCTTGCTTTGTTGTTTATGCCTTTTCTTTTTAACTTGCAAACATTATTTGAAGTCCCTGTAGATTTCTATGCCTTGTTTGCTCTATTCAGTTTTGAAAAATAGACTGTGAATTGTTCACCGTTATGGTAAAACATCCGTAGACTTCTGCTAATTCATTCGTCGCCGTTTGGTTATATTGAACTAAGTACATCCATCGGATGGTGAGTGGTGATTCCAGGTTTTGAACGAATCTCTTTAAATTTGCCTTTGAGAACTAGAATGTTTCATAATCATCCAAGAGATATAAGGATTGAAAGACTTGCATGATTTAACAAGGCACTGTCGGATAACCATGAAGTCAGCAACATCCAGTTCTTGACCATTAGAAAACCTATTCATGTTTACATCCATTATACGTCGTACAAATCTGAAAGATTAATATCCGTCGAGCATCATCCAAAAATAATTAGCATGGAGCCTACGCAATTTAAAAGTACTAGATGTAATGAACAATAGATAAAATGGAAACACCGTGGCGAATAACGCCACGTCTTATTCAATTAATCCTCTCGAGTCTCGGCTTTGTTTTGTTTTGCATATATACCCGTATGTTTAATTTTCTCTAACCCGATCATTTCTCTCTTTCCCCGATGTTGCATCCCTCTCGTGCCGTTAACCACGTTTTTTTTTGTTTTTTTTTTTTGTTGTTTGCTCTTCTTGTTCACCCCATTTAATTATCTCGTTTTACCCGCAGCGTAAACGTACGTATACCCGTTTGTCGCTGATTAAAGAAAACTTATGCACGAGCGCCGCTAAATTGCATTATCCGGCTTATTCGAATTCGCTGCGTTCGCTTTCCGGCGGACACCCCCCTTTTATCCGCGTTCGGCTGATGTATGAAATGAATAAACTTAAAATTTAATTCGGTCCAAATATGCCGTGCTTAATATATCGATCAGTTATCGCGTTCCTTTGACCAGTTTCAACAATTTGCGAATTGCCTGTAATCGACTTGTAATAGAGTTATCGACGAAATCGCAAAAATAATTTCAGAAGATGTAACACATTGCGCAGTTAACGAGTTCTTTTGCCGTGTAACGTGTGTGTCCTGACATTTTCGATTTCCCGATCAGATGTATAGATATTGGGTATTCAGTTCCTAGCAGGGTTTTAATAAGGAATACGTAAAATGTGAATTTTAATTTCACTGAATATTCAATCCCATTGCGCTCTGTGAACTCGCGATGGCAATTATTTTGTAATCTTACGATTGGCGACACATGTGAAAGGCTACGGAGGTACTATGGAGGTACCATGTTTTACGGACGTGCAATGGACGTTAATATAAATAGGAAATGGACAAAAACTGGATGTACACTTTTGGAATTCCAAAAGTTAATTCCTCTGTTTAATTGTTGGTATTCCTGAAAACAGTCCGTTAACTTCGGTATCGTATACCTCCACCAGTGTTGTAAGTAGTATTTAAATATTCGCTGGCCATCATGTGCTACCATGTATTGTGTTCTCTCGTTAACATCTGGTTTATGCACAACATGGCAAAGTATGACATTGTCAACTCTTTGCTATCAAAATTGGGAACAAAGTTTCTCCTTGTAGGACGTTTGATCCGGTAATTTTCTTTAATATTTGCCAATTTAAAATTCCTCCAGGACACCTCCTCTTATAAAATTTATAAAATTTTCTTCCCATAATTCGAAACGAAAAAAGCTGAATCATTAAACTGATCCTTCAAGTGATCTGTTTCATTAACCTTTTCGCTCCGGGACTGGTCCATATATGGACCAACAAGAAAAGCGAACATAATAGATGGTTATAAGGTCAATTTAATGCACTAAATTTAGGA
>JAPYZR010004148.1:0-12821 GCA_030522945.1 Trichopria nigra | reverse complement strand
ACAGTATAGGGGATTCCCCGCACTTAAAACGTTGCTTCGCAACGTTTTAAGGGACAGTCATCAAACTATACATTTTACATACATATATATATATATTTAATATATGATATGAAACATTGACATTTGATGATAGAAACCTACAATCATGTTTTTTTCGGGTGACCAAATTCAATACTTTTATTCAACCTATAATACGATAGATTATCTATGCTAATATTTACAGATGATAAACCAAAAGCAATAAATTTTTCCATTAAAAACCAATGTCGAATATCGAAATTCTGGAGGGGCGGTATGTATATAGAATCAAGATAAAAACCTGAAATAATTCTGGAGTTACGTTGGACTTGCGTATTGTAGTCCATTTGGGTGTAGGTACGAAAAGTTCTTATTTTTTTTTTTAATCGTATGTTCTGACAATGACGTAATTAGAATTATATTAAGCATTCAATAGATACGGTGCGTCTGCTTGTTGACAATCCCGTCGTTTTTTGGAAAAGCTGGAAGAGGCGCATTGAAAGCTTTAGTCCTGGGATACGTGATAGCGGGGCCAATCTTTAATCTGACCTTTAACGGGAAAGAAGTCGTACGGACATTCGCATGTTCCACTCAACTGCAGTACAATCTGACGAAAACCAAGTTCGACCTGATGTTTTTGCCTTTCCAACAAGTATTATACATGTGATTAATTTATTTTCATTGCTATAATAAAACATGACTATTGTATTTTTATATTATATCATATATATATATATATAAATATATATATATATAATCAAAAATATTTTTGTTTTGACCATTCGAGATGAATCATTCAAATATTTCATCGTTTTATACATTTGAAATATAAAAAAACACATGTATTACGGTCATCCGTTGCTGACACATAAAACACACATCTCGTTACACATTATCTGCCGAGTTATTATATCTGCCGAGTCATTATAGACGAGTTTATAGCAAACAACGCAATAGATTATACAATCAAACTGAAAACAGGCAATAGTCCACATGAAAGCCGACACAAACGAAATCAAAGACGCATTGTCGTCCGTGAGGGACGTAATGTCACCGATAGTGGATGAGTTAGAGGGCCAGGAGGAAATGGCACGAATGAATGAAGAAAATGACTACCTGGACAAAAGTCTCGGCGACACGAAGAGAAGCGACGAATACCGAAAAAAGGCGAAGAAGGAGAAACAGGGTGCCAAAACAGAGGGTGAGGTTTACGAGGTGAAATACCGAGAGAAAATCACTGCTCGCTGCAATGAACAATTGAGTCGAGGAACCGTAAGATGCAAGTAATCATTCGATTGAACGACAGATATTTATAGTATATTTTAAGTGGTCTCATGATAATAAATAGTGATTTTAACCTAACCTAACCTAAAACAGCGATGAAGTAAGATTATAGTCAGTCGGTTGGTAGGTATTTGAAATTGTTAATCTTGTTCCTTCCAGCCAAATGTTTCAAAATATTTATGACAAGTGTAAAAAAACGGTGACGGTATTCGCTGCTTGGTTACTTTGCTGGCCAATGAAGCTGACATTCTTGTGCAATTTGGTCCAAGCTATGGGAAACGCGAACATCTGCAATCCCGACGGGAAGGTGGACGTTGGCATTGGAGAGGGATACATGAAATTAAAAAGTGAGTGGTTTCATGAACTGTTTGTTTACAAGCGCGTACTGTATGGTTAAAAACACAAATGAACCGAAACTGGCGCTCTGAGAGGCCGTAACGCGTTTAAATTATTAGGTATGATAAAGCAAGGCGATACGTGTCAGGAATATGATTCCATTCATTTGTGTTTCCTTTCGACTCTTAATATGCACAGATGCAAGAAAGGAATTCAGTTCGGGCTTGAAGAAGGCCACTCTACAGTACAAAGTCCATATAGCACCGACAATCATTGATGTTCGCGGGCCAGACGACGTAGCGAAGACAATTATTCACGAGTTCGACGTCAGGAAGAAGTTCTTCCTAAGCGTAATGACGTTTCTGAAGCGTTGCCTCGCTTTTATCTTTCTCAGAATCATCGTGGACGCGCAGAGATATCACGATAAGTACTTGACGAACATCGAGTTTGATAACATTTACATCACGTCTTATTTCCGCAAGATCGATGCTCGTAGGAGGGCTCGGGGTGCGCCGACGCTGCTTCCGTTAAAAAAGGTCGAGAAAATGAAGTTTGTCGATCCTAGGCAGCTGAAGCAGAGCAAAGTTGAGAGGCAAAACTTTCTAGGGCAGACCATCAAGTTGATACTCGAGATGGTCACGGCGACGACCTTCGTCGTTCTGGACAGGGTCTTCTTTGAGGCTTTGGATTTAGTCAGGAGACACGCCTACATTGAATACACGCAGGTAAATTACATATATATATACGTTTTGTCATTGCCGATGTGACTTGATGAATTATTCAATTCGTATATTCCCGATCGTGTAATTGTTGTTTGTATTCGAGAAACTTATTTCATATCCGGTCTCGGTTTGTCGTGTCCTAACAATGTCGGCAATTTTAATGATGTTTCGGCAGTCTCGTGGTGTCCATTTGAACAGAATATTTTTATGATCGATGATGGACGCGACTGAATGACGAATCGCATGTGATTCATCTAGTAGGAATGATCGATCGACTAAATTATTTTCACAGACTGGCCATCACGATGTAGTCCTGGAAGTCAAAGGGACAGGGGTGATCGCGACTCTCATCAGAAATGTAATTCGTGGCTTCAATGTTAAGAAACACATTAAAGTAAAAGTAACGAACCAAGCTTGTCTGCCGCGAGCCAGTGCACTTTCCAACTACATCCTGCTGAAGATCTACGGTACTTATATAGCAATTTGGTTCATGCTCTACGTCCAGGCCTACACCCAACGAATGCGACGGATGATCATCGCCTTTTTTTATCGAAAACGAGAGAAACGTCGGGTGCTCTATCTTTATAATGAAACGCTAAGGCGACGAGTGGGCTTCTTTCGATACCAGAAGAGAAGAATCAGATCTCTGGTAGAGGCTCAAAAACATGGACACTCTATGGATCCCTGGTTGGCTTTACGATTGCGTTTCCCGCGACAATTGGGATGGCTGAAGTTGTTCAAGTGTGCCAGACGTAAGTGCTTGATTTGCGAGGAGACCGAGTCTCTTAAAGGTCCGAAATTTCGTCCGTGCTTATCGCCCGTCTGCGATTACGTGCTTTGTTCAGACTGCTGGCACGACATTGGCCAAGTTTGCCTCGCATGCACGAGCACACCTGACAGCGACACTGATGATTTCGGGCCAGAGAGTGAAATCTGACAGCGTGCACGGTTCTAGGATGGCCTGCTTATTATTCGCGATTTATTTAATGGCAAGGACAAAGTCACCCCGAGATGACAAATCGGCGACGCATAACGGAAATCATCGTTAGCACAATTGCCGTTACGAAAAATAATCTTGCCGCTAATGAGATCGCGCACGAAATGCGAGAGTATAAAAGGTCGCGAAGAACAACGAGAAGGCGTATTATTGCTCCAAGTGTATCGCGAAGGAAAACAAAAAGAAACAAGCGAAAAAGTATACAATCAGGATCAACAGAGATGAAAACTCCAGTTCTTTTGCTATCGCTAATCTGTGTTATCGTCGTGGCGGAGGAGCAAAAGTACACGACCAAGTACGATAACGTCGATGTCGATGCTGTGGTCAAGAACGATAGGCTTCTTACCAACTACGTGGGATGTCTCCTCGACAGGAATCCCTGCTCGCCGGATGGTGCCGAATTGAGGAGTACGTGAACACATGTGCCATTTGCACTTATCAGTATTATATACATATATAAATGTAGATTTAGAAAAATATACTCATTGTTACTCGTTACAATATCTTGGATGTCATTCTTTTTTTGTTGTTCGTGATGATTTATATTTTTTTTTTTTTTGTATTCATTGTAAGATAAGCACTCGTTGAATGTCAACTTTTAAGCTACACTTAAAATACGTGGATTTAGAAGTGGACGCATAGGAGGACGTTATGGGTATAATTTTACTGTTCAACTTATTACCTTTTCTCATTGGGCATTTGTGGTTACTTCTCCTTCAATACTTTTTTTCTCATTTTGCCGTAATTGCAACGCTTTTTTTCAATTTACATAATAATTTATGAATACATTTTAATTATATACATGCACACCTTTACAACGACCTGAATTTCTATACAATCATTGTAATGTATAATTTTGCACGATTTATTCATTACTTATTGCCGTTAAATGAGATTCTTATATTTTATGTTTTTTTTTACTCGAAAGTTGGCGAGTTATAATAAATTATTTTTCAAATAATTGAAACACGAGAAAATGTATGTTGGTTCATTTCTACCGAGTTTTCGAGTTACGCAAATTATACGCAGAATTTGCATTAAGAGCACGTGAAACATGCAGTAAATTGATGCAATGAGCGCACGAAGGTATATCTGGAAACGATCAGTAAGACGCCGAAAGAGACGCGCACAGCCGCCGGTGAAAAAAAAGAAAAAAATTAAAAAAAACATTTGACGGAAACTGGACGTATAAAAAATCACAGCGCAATTCTTTAGTCGGTAATGGTACCCATAATACTTCATTAACTCGAAATAATGGTGCTGCTTAGGCTGTTACGTCGAAATAAGTACGCGTTTCGTTGCCGCGGGCATGTGGCGAAACAAAAGGGTCGAAACGACCACAAATTTACAGAAAGTACAATTTAATGGGGTTTAATCATTTGCTCATTTTATTCGGTTTCATATTCAAGCATATGCATACAAGCAATTTTATTGCTTCAGTTTATGGAATTTTATCTCTAAAAGTCATCGTAAACGTCGTGTCAAAAATGAATGTGCTAATCAATGGATATTTCGAGGAAAAAAGCAATTTCCAAAATGGCGGACTTAAAATTTAACGACAAAACTGAATTTTTATTCGTAATATCGCAGCAATACGCACGAAATTATAAAACTTGATAGATTTTTATATAAAACTTGATATATTCTCGGGTCTTTGAGGTCGTTGTGATCACGAATCTGGAGTTGGTTTTTAAAAATTCAAAATGGCTGATCTAACACAGACCCAAAATCATTAAGTGATGAGTTTCAAGTGAACCCGATTAATTCTTAACAATTTCTTCCGCCATTTTCGATCCGACATTTTGAATGTTGTTAAAACTGACTTCAGATTCGTGATCATAATATGGTGGATCTAACGTAGCTTCAAAATCATTAATGATTTACTTAAGTAATAAATTACTACATTACTTAAGTAATAAAGTTTCAAGTGAAGCCGATTAATTCTTAACAATTTATTCCGCCATTTTGAATTCTTTTAAAATTGACTTCAGATTCGTGATGACAATATGGCGGATCTAACGTAGCCCCAAAATCATTAAGTAATAAAGTTTCAAGTGAATCCGATTAATTCGTAACTGTTTCTTCCGCCATTTTGGATCCGACATTTTGAATTTTTTTTTTAAACTGACGGTAAGAAAAATTGTTAAAACAGATTTCAAGCAGATATGTAGCCCCTTAAGTAACCTATTATTACCAACGAAATGGTATGATTTCAATTTTTAAAAGTCAACATAGCAATCATATATCATATATATAAAACATAGCCTCAGGATATCATTTGCTATCTGCGGATTTCCTGATAATATCATTTGCTATCTGGGATACAAACTCGATTATATTTAATACATTTTATTTAAGTTTTTGCACCGTATATATAGAGTTCAATAGTTGCCCATCCATCTATGATGGAATCACCTCAATTGCAAATCAAGATCCGGGGCGTTCTTCGACTTTAAGTCGATTAATTGCACGGCAGAATGAAGTAAATTGAAAATTATTCCTTCCCATTTCGAGCAATCATTATCAGGAGAACACGCACTTACATTACAGATATGCACACATATACATATATATAGGAGCAGAGCCGATCCGAACGTGACGTGTTCTCGACTCGTCCGACAAATCAATTACGCGGAGAGACACGCGCGTACTTGCATTTGGAAAATCGCTTGAGAACTCAATGTCTTCTTGTCACGGCCGCCAGTAATTTCGCCGAGACATTATAAGGCCGTGGGCAATACTGCATGCTAATCGCGGTTTGGCCGACAAGTGTATATATGTATGTCATGCCTACCGACTCTGATATGTGCATGCCATTGTGTATACATATATATATATATTAGCCGGCCGATTGCCGCAAGACGTTCCATCAGGATCCTTAACATTTTTCTCAATACGTAATTTTCAGAGAACATTCCGGATGCTCTGACGAACAACTGCGCGAGCTGCAGCGAAGCACAAAAGGTGATAGCCGATAAGCTATCTCACCATTTGATCGATCATCGACCGGACGATTGGAAGCTTTTGGAGGAAAAGTTCGACCCTTCCGGCGCCTACAGGGAACGTTATCTCAACGATAAAGAAGACGAGTCGAAATAATGACGAAGGATGACGGCCCCGGATCGATCTATCAACGACCATATACTTCAATTGATTCTACTCTCGTCCTTTTCTTCGGTTTATTTGTATACGTAGAATATTGTTAGACTGGCATATATATGTGTGAGTGTTAATAAAGACGATATCTTATTGTCTTATTGAACGACAACAGTATAACGATGATAGTCGGCCATTAAAAGCGATGACAAGTGTGTATACATTTTTATTTATTATTGCATTTTGTCTTGAAATTGTTAATTCTTTTGTTTCGTTATTGTTACCCTGAAACATCGAAAATGAAATCATTCTCGAATAAAATGTAGTAACTGCTGTAGCCGCTATAGGCGGCGTCGTTACTCGTTACAGAAATGGATGGGCCATTTCGAGTGTTTCTCTGTGAGATCCAGTTATTATTTTCGCAATGAATTTCCATTATCCATGGACAATGGGCGAACTACTGTATTATTTATGAGTTCTTCTTTTTTGTATCTTCGTCCACAAGTGACACATTTGTACCTCGTGTGCAACACGTGCTTTTAATATGCACTGACGTATACATATTTCTATACAGGGAAAACCCAAGGTATAAAAGCATCGGAGAAAGAACTCGCAACCCCAATTATTACGTGGAAGAATTTTTATTGTCACAGGTTTGTACGGAATACAACGGAAGTAACGGAGAGCAAATATACTTGAAAAAAACACGCAGGCAAATGTATAAAAAATGGAAACTTTTGAAAACTACCAACAAGTAAGCCGACGACCGCATGTTTCCCGCATCGTTCAGTTTACAGTCGCAAATGATTTGAGCGTTTAAGGTTACCCGAAATGTATCCTCTGATGTATACATACATGCTTATATACACGATAGCAGCACGGGCAAGTTTTCTATAACGTGGGTGGCCCGCATTCTGCTTGAAAATACATTCTCCCTCCTATATATGTATATAATATATATATATATATATATACATTCCCCCTCCTTGAAGTAACGCTCTATCTGTATATATTGCTCATATTATGTCCTGATCCAATTTCCCAGAACATCACGCCTCGTTGTTTCCAATTCTGTATCACTTCTCTCTTTATGCATGAGTGACGAGAGAGAGAGAGAGAGAGAGATAAAAAGGCGAACTGATAGGTTGTAAGTACACCCGGCTGCCTATACATATATATGAATAGTCTTAAGACAGAATCGTGAGGGACAGCTCGTACAGCCATAAACAAACACGGTTCTTTGTTCGGCAAAATCAAGCAGTGTCCAGAAGCCAGAGACAGAGACAGAGAGACAGAGAGAGAGAGAGAGAGAGAGGGAGACTTGATCTGTCCGCGAATGGGTATAGGGAATGCAAGTAATATTTCAACCTGGATGCAATAATATACATGTACGAGAATTGAATTGACATGAATTAGAAACTTTATAGCCATTCCTATTCGTACTTTGAATTCGTTAAACCGTATTAAAATGGATTAAATTCTGAAGCGAATTAATACACATTTCTATTCGATTTGACGAATTGACCATGACATTGATTATATTTGGTTCCAAACGAGAACGGATAGAAATCGCATTCATATCGAAATGAATTCATACTTATTGGAATTATCATTGACTTCGTTTTAATCCAAATATATTAATTTCATATTTTATAACCATGAATTTTTAATGCATTTGAATGCAAATTTACGAATAGAAGATTTAGTCCATACATTTGAATCTCAAAATAATCGTTTTTCCATTTTTATATATGCAATACATTTCTATTTGCTCAGACGAATAAGAAATATGATTGTTTAATCCACGCGAATTGGCAACTGATATATAAATTTGAATCCATATGAATCGGAAAATAATGTTCCTAAATAAAGTGATCTGTTAATGCGTTTCTATATGGATTTTTAAATAATCGTTAAAATGTGGGTTGTGAATGCGAAATGACAAATAAAGAAACTTTAAAAGGAGGAACATTTTGAAAAGGAAATTATTTTGATTGAAAAGTGATGGATTTAAAATGAATGAAAACAAACGAAATGTGCTTATACATGTCAAATATTTTGTTAGCATATTGTAAACATTTTTATATACAAGGACGAACCTTTTGATTTTTTATTATAGAAGAATACTACGCATTTAAAAATAATTGAAAATTTCGCTGTTCCATTTTCAATATTAATTTGCTACTGAATTTATACAATTAATTAATCGAATATTGAAAATTGTATAACATACATATGGTTATAAATTTTCTTTCAGTGGAAACTTTACTTCAGAACTATTTTACAATAAATCTTTTTTATTCATGCGAGTTGGAAGAATAAGTTGCTGATTCCTAAAAACAACTTATACAATACTATATTACAAAAAATTACAAACTATATTAAGAAGACTATTTTGTCATTCCGATGGATTGAAGCAATAAAGCTTTTTATACATAAAAGTTTCAATTACAGTGTATTAATGGGATATTTTATTGGGAAAACTTATTTTCGATTCAGGTCAATAGAAGTACATTTTCTTATTCAGAAATTTTGATTGACACGCATTAATAGAATAGTCACTTTTTCGATAATATTATTTATTATTTAGAATCAATGAAATACAAATTTCCTTATTCAGAAATTTGGATTGAAACGCATTAACAGATCACTTATTGAAGAATATTATTTTTGGATTCACATGGATTCAAATTTACATCTGTTGTCAAATTCGTATTAACGAATAGGAATGCATACGAATTCTCCATGAATCCGACATGTATCCGCGTGGATTAAAAAATCATATTCTCTGTTCGTATGAACAAATAGAAATGTATTGCGGATAAAAATGGATTCGTTTTTCCCAAAGTACAAATTCAAAAACTCTTAAAATGAATACATTTCAATACTTTTTTATCCATTTACGGTCGCTGCGATGTCACGTTTGGTTGAATTAACCAGAGTGCGATTTATCGTTTTTCATCATTGATCATGGAGTAATCGTTTTTATAGTTTTAGGATGCATGATTTCTGACTAAAATGTTTCGTTTTTTGAACTATATTCTATAGTTATGATAACTCAGACATGAGTAACTAAAATAATTAAAATATGATTTAAAAAAGAGTTAAAACAATATCAATACCATATATCCAACAGTTATTTGAAAAAATGCACTGCCGACAAAATGTCACTTTTTGTTTGTATACAAAGTGTTGAAAATGATGGTGCACTGAAAACATGTTTATCACGTAAAATTGGTGTAGAAAAGTGAGATTACAAATGTCAAAATTTGTGTTTTTGACCATATTTTGCTGTTCTTATGATAAAAGATTGTATCTAGTTTCTTTCATGACATTTCAAAAGTCCATCGTTTCTTCTATGACATTAAAATTTATTTTGATATTGCGTGATTTTAACAGTTTACTTTATCTGTAAGTGACGAAAAATTAACAGCATAATACACTATAGTAATTTATCACTGCAAGCATAATGGAATATTTGATTTGTCATAAAATGATTGTATTGAAATTTTCAAGTTTGCGCTGGTTTGGTAAAAGCTGTCATAAATAAAGTGATGGATCCGTAATCAGTGACCTGACTAGCAAAATGACAAATAAAAGAATTAAAAATGTCGATGCAATTTATCGAACAAGACAAGAATTCTTAATGTCCGTGTTGAAATATATTTATGTTTATCTCAAATTGAACTCCAAAGTCAATTTGGATAGTGGAAATACAGACCCGAAAGGGAATTACATAAATCATACGAATCTAAACTTCATAGATAAAGGAAATTCTACGGCAAATTGAATTTCGCGTCTTTTTCCGTCCGCCATTTTGAGTTTTGAAAAAATCATTTTAAAATTGGATGGCACAGTCACGAAGGACATCCACGCATATATTTAGTTACAATTCTCAAATAAAAATAAAGGCATTTTAGAAAGTATAAGCGAAAAAGGAATTCATTTTCGAAAAATATAAAAGATAAAGACGAAGATGTATAAATGAAGCGAGAAAATGTTTTAAAAGTGTATTTGTTCGTGGTTATAAAAACATTTAGCAAGAACTTGAAAGGTTCCATTTAAATGTTATGTAACTTATAATACGCTTTTAATTAACATTTATTACCTGTTTGTAATTTATAGGTTTTTAAAGTAACGACCGTTTCTTAAATCCACCATTCCGAACGGACGTTTCAAAAAACGTATAATGAATGGAACATAAAAATAAAGCGAGCCCCATAAAAACTAAATGGCTACAGATTAAATTCGAATAAAATGTATCAAAATGGAAGTCTGAAATAAGATGCGCTTCACTGCCATTTGCATAGCTCAAAAATATGATTTTTTACTCAATATATATGTGCATAAAGCTTTTCTTTAGTGTATTATTATCGCAGTTACTTTCGAAACGGTTTTTTTTTATCGAAAGAATTCTTGTTATGTAATCTTTAAACTTTAGAAATCAATCAATTAATCATACAGGTTGAATTAAAAAATGCAGGGTATAAATTCTTCTTTGCATTTTTTGTTGTTGGGTATTTAAATACTTTTAACGTGCGGTTAGTTTAATTGCTTTTTCGTAATTTATCTGCACGTCACAGTTTCATTTTATGTAGGTATACCGGGTGATGAAATATGGTATACGATTAAAGAATACTGGAATTATGTTCTTAAATAAACAGTAGCCAATTATTTGTTAAATGTTAATCAAGTAAATTTTCTTTTTAACTAAGAACAAAATCAAGAAAATATATTATGAGTATTTTTAAATGTTTTTTTTGTTGTTGTTATTATTAAAAAAACTTAATAATTTGTGTTATTAAGGGGTCATATAATTGACAAAGATTTTATTAGTATGTAGTATTTTTCATTTTACTCTTGATTTCTAAACAAATTAAGTTAAAACAGAGTTAACAACTTGACGGTAGGATCAACATTTTAGCCTTTTACATTTTTAATAAATTTTTCGCTGATGGAGTTATCATTTTCCATGTAGTATATAAATATCATTTTTATTTTTCGATGTGGCATTAAACGATTAAACCGCTTTTTTAAAAGAGTTCATTTCTATTCTTTAAGAGTGACATTTCAGTTTTTTAGCAGTGTTAAATTCTCCGACTCAATCCACAATGGAGCGAAGTTTCAGTCCAGAAAGTCTGATATAAGAGAGTAATTATGGATTGGATTAAAAACCAACTTGTCTAGAAACGAATTTAAATTCAAATCTGATATATAAATATTGATAATTAAAAAGAATATCACTTATATAGCTATATTATAAAGTACATAACATTTTTTGCCTTTGTGTATATTTTCAAACTGTTCTTGAATTCAATACAATCTTTCAATACCTTAATTGCGCTGGTTTCATGCTACCAAAGAAAAAATCTATCAATCACGTGTCATTTCTTAACAATTGAATTTTATACAAAATTTAATTCTTATTGTTTTAGTCTCGATTAAGTTTACTCTCCGTTAATTACCGGTAAATAAATAAATGTTTGTTTAGATGAGAAATGTATTTTTCTGTTTTTCCTCATTTTTTTTTCAACCTTTTTAAGATGTTATGAAAATTCATATTCCTCATGACGTTGATAGTCATATTAGTTCAACTTACCAAAATTTACTTATTATTCAACTTGTATTTAGTCAGTTCAACAAAATGTAGCAATATAAATTACGGGCGTCTGAAGTACTTTACGCACACAATTACAAAAAGTACTTTATGCACCAACTTTAAGCACATGCACAATTACAAAAAAAAAAATTATTAATTAAACGAATTGTTAAAAAATGCTACAAAAAATTAAGCATAGACAGTTTCGATAAGAAAATCTAATTAAAATAAATTGATACTAACTTTGCAACCAGAAAACCTTCATCGTCTTCTTAGACTAAAGAAAATCCACTTCGTTTAAAATACCTAGTGTTTTTTCAATAAAACGTGAACGCAGAAGTCCTCTTGATCGAAAACTTACTCAAAATGATACGAGTATTACATTCCTGAAGTATTCGTTTCCAATTGAAACATAATTAAGCATTTAACCCATTGTTTGAGAGACCTTTTTTGTGTCCGATATATTTTTGCATTTTATACATGACATATATATATATATACAGGGTGGACCAAATGAGTCTATAATGGGAAATATCTCGAAATAGGCATAATACAAAAAAATACTTCAGGCAAAAGTTGTAGGGGGCGAAGGGGGACATGCAATGGCATCATTAACTTTGACCTTGAATTCGAATTTCAAGATTATTTAGAGGTTAAAACGGTCATTTTAAATGGGAACCCCTATTTTTTATCCCGGATTTGGAAAGAGCGGGAAATTTTACGTTCAAAACGATATTTATACGATATTTTCAACAAGGTCATGGCAAGG
>JAPYZR010004147.1:0-12830 GCA_030522945.1 Trichopria nigra | reverse complement strand
ACAATCACAGAAGTTATGTCACAATTATGTAACAGTTACATTAAAATGTCGCCTCAAAATTGGCACAGTTACATAACAGTGATTGTGACGTAATAGTTAGATAGCAATTACGTTACAATCACTGTTATGTAACTGTGCCAATTTTGAGGCGACATTTTAATGTAACTGTTACATAATTGTGACATAACTTCTGTGATTGTTTGCTGGGAATGTTTTCTAAATAAATTACATATAGTATATCATCCATATATATACTTAATTTACGTATTTTCAGATATTATTTATAAACTACACATAAATATATTTATTATTTCTGGATTTGAAAGCATTGAAATGGATACAATATGGATTTATAAATGAGGAAATTGTTATCAATTTCAATACATTTTTGTATATATATGTACATATATTCGCATTGAACGCAAATAAAACGTATACAAACGATTTAAAGTGAATTAAAATGCATCAAAACGACTGAAAATGAATTCACTTAATGCGTACATTGAGTTCATTTCAATTCGTACTTTTAACTTTGAATGCGTTTTCGTTTATGGGATGATTTATAATTATACATATTTTCAGTCGTTTTATATATATATCATTATAAATATATCATTACGAATTGAAATGAACTCATGTACGCATTAATTGAATTCATTGTCAGTCGTTTTAATGCATTTTAATTCACTTTAAATCGTTTGTATACGTTTTATTATAACTTTCTCAATGCGTTTTCATTTACTGCGGTTCATTAGATTACAATTAACCCTCGTCCAAACGGTTTTTAATAGAAACGAATTAAATTGAATTAAAGTGGTTTTAAATGGATTGAAAATGAATCCACTTATTATATAAATACCCTTGAATTCATTTTAATATATAACAATAAATATTTAAATATTTAAAAAAAGTGGATAGAATCGTATAGAATCGTATTCAAATTCTATCCGAATTTTAAAGAAACGGATAGAATTTGAATCCGATTCTATACGATACTATCCACTTTTTTACCAGTGTTTTAAAACCAGTTTTTTTTTAAAGTGGATAAAATCGTATAGAATCGGATTCAAATTCTATCCGGATTTTAAAGAAACGGATAGAAATGGATATATTTTCTATACTTTTCTATACGTTTTCTTTAAAATCCAGATAGAATTTGAATCGGATTCTGTACAATTCTATCCACTTTTTTACCAGGGTTATGAGTAATGTAGTTTTAAATATGAGTAATTATGTTTTAAAGTGCGTAATTATTATACAGATTTACTTCAAATATTATATTTTAAGAATTTCGAGAAAAATTGATCGATTTTATACTTTTTATTCCAATTCCGCGCATTTATTGAACGGGGCGAGCCGTGATCGCACGAAGAAAGCGTGGGAAAACATAATTTCGCTCCACTTATTTGGTTTTATAAAAGAAGACGATCGATCGGATCGATATTATTTCCTATACAAAGGTTATTTATATACGTATACATAAACGTAGTCTATATACAGTTAAGACACCGCAATTGTACTTTGTGATTTTTGCGCGTGTGAAACAATATCGAAATTTGAAGAAAAAAAAACGGAGCTCTCGAAAACAGCTGTTAGCCCTATATATATATATACAATACACTGTTTAAGTATTGTCCCTCTTATTATTTCTTCCGTTCATTCTGTCACTGACCGGACTGAAACGACTGGAACTACTGGCAGGAAAAAAAGCGAACGCACACGAACGAGCCGGACACAGCCGAGTGGAACCGGGAGCGGAAAAGAGGGACGGACAAAAAAAATCGAATCGAAGGTGTGGTGGTGCGGTGCGAGAGCGAGAGAGCGGCGGCACGAATAAGCGACGGCCACTATAGCGAGTAGCGACGGACAGCGCCGAGAGAATACAATACATTGTATAGCGAAAGATCCGACTGTGTGGTGTCGCGTGGCGGGGCGAAAACGGTCGCATTCTGCATTCCGCGGCAACGGGGATTTTGACGTTTGGCATGAATGTACTGATCGCGAACGCCGCACGTACAACTTGCCTTGCCTGATTCTCCGCTTATCAGTTTCGCCTAGTGCGTCACGATCATGGAGGACGTTTTGCCGACGGAATACGATGTAATCGTCGTAGGAACAGGTATTGATTTTTATCGGAAACCGTGGCTTCTTATCTAGAGAAACTTTCACCTTTCACCTTGTCAACGCCTTCGACTGGACAAGATTGTTCCGGTCGACAAATTATGTCGTCCCGACTTCAGATATTCTGCAGACGCATCGCTTAGAAACGGCCGTTTTCCTTTTTTCCTTATCTCCAATGACAGCTGTAGAGATTATCTGTATATATATATATTAGGTCTTGTGCGGGGCGTCAATGTCCAGACCTAGTAATTATTGTCGAGATTCGGAAAGCGATTTTTCACAAAGAATTCTGGAGTCCTATACTGGAGTCCTATTCTTATAAACATTAATTTTGGAACGCATGCATGTTTGCAATCAATATACCTATAATGTTGATGGACGAAAACAAATTGCACATACAATTTTCCTCTTTTATTACATGTAATTATCGCAAAATAATTTCATTTCATTTATTGCAAATTGTAGAGATCTATTTTCATTCATTTCGGAGCATTCACTTGGCGTTGACATGTTTTTAGAAATATGAAACTTGCATTATTTTATTAACGTAATAAATAGATGTTTGGTATGAAGATACACATAAGATATCCGCAAACAGTATTGATAAGAGTGTTGTTTGAAGAAAACTTTTTATTTCATTACAAATGAATCATTAAATAATAAATGTCTATTCTTTAAAATATTCAGTTTTACTTCAATAATGTACGTGTTATTTAAAATGACACATTTAAATCACCAAATAATGTCTAGAAAAGCATTGAATTTAATGTTTAGATATTATTTGTTTATTTAAATGTATTAACTAGAAATGATGGCCTTTATAAATTTTTAAACGAATGATTCAGGTTAATAATGATTTACAATAAATGGATTCAAATAAATTCATAATTTAGTACAAGTACAGAGCTTTATTTTAATCATTACATATATTATATTAATTTATATAAATGATAATAATTCAAATGTTTAAAGCCGCATTTGACCATAATGCCAATAATAAATTAAGCCAATACTTAAACTATATTCAAAATATGCTTCTATCTATCTGATATCAATTCTTCATTAATATAGTAATAAAATTCTTTCTTTAAGGAATGACCGAGTCGATTGTTGCTGCTGCAGCAAGTAGAATCGGCAAAAAGGTCCTTCACATCGACAGGTGATTATTTATATTTCTTTTGTAGTTTATAGTATAATAATTAACTTATTATAACATGGACAATAAATTTTCTAGTAATGAATACTACGGTGGTCTATGGGCAACGTTCAATTTTGATGGATTACAAAAATGGATCGAAGACCTGAAAAATGACAGCTGCAATGCCAAAGACTCTGCGTCATCAGTTGAAGATGGTGAAACTTTCTTGGAGGCTAGTGCTCAGTATTCTACAGTAGAAAACATTACTGAACAATGGTTTATTACAAAGTTAGTATCACAAAGTTATTTACGCTTTTATCCGAATATTTCTTTATGATCATGTAATTTTGTAAATTTTATTCATTCATACTTTTTGTTTTAACAGTGACGCAGACTTACCTGTAGTGTTAACAAAGGATACACAAACAGAAAGCTGTGGCGATGATGTATCACTTGAAGGTGTTGAAAAATCAGATAAGGATAAGCCTGACAAAAAAGATCACGTGAAACATTGGAGTATAGATCGCATTAAAAAGGAATACAGGAGATTCAATATCGATTTGGCACCTAAGGTTAGTCACTTTATCTTCATCATATGCATTTACATGAAACATTTTACATCGTCTGTATTCGAGGTGTCAAAGAATGATATAAAACATATTTATTTCAAAGTAAGAATGAAGCAACATAAAAAAGCCCTGACCTCCAATACAATTAAAAAATAATAAAATTCAAGAAGAAAGAAATCTGCTGTTCTTGTAGAAAATACATAAAAAATTAGAAAGTAAATTAGATAAGTGCTATAATGGTAAACACAGTGCCTGAAGTAATTTCTGTTATAAAAGAATAAGAGAAAGGTCGTGAATGCAGATTTGTACAATTTAGCCATTAGTTGAACATTTATAAACTGCACTTAAAAAAAAAAAAAAATTATTATCGTGAATTAATTACGCAAACTAAATACTTCTTTATTAATATTTACAAAAGTCATTAATAATTTAATAATAAAGATTTCTTTTTTTTTTGAGAATAATGCTATTTTTATTTCAATATTTCAATTCCTTTCTATGTTGTTGCATGTAAAAAATATATTCTTGATGTTACAGTTACTCTTTGCCCGTGGAGAATTGGTGGAGCTTTTGATTTCGAGTAACATAGCACGTTATGCAGAATTTCGTGCAGTTTCGAGAGTCGCTACCTTCATGGAAGGAAAACTGATTCAAGTACCCTGTTCTCGAGCTGATGTGTTCGCTAACAAAACAGTCAGTGTTATTGAAAAAAGGATGCTTATGCAGCTTTTGACATCTTGTATGGATCAAGGAGCAGACAGTCCTGAATTTGATGGTGAGAATCCAAATTTATATCAAATATTGCATGAAACACAGCATTTTGTATTATTTGTACTATATTATAACCAAAATGTATCATTATGGTCAATACCTTATTTTATGCGATGTAATTATATCATCTTTTCCCTTGTCTTGGTTAGTATCTTTATATCGTTTTTGATATCCTTAATATTAAAAAAAAAATGTTTAATGGAAAATTTCGGGTGTATGTTGATTGTATTTTAAAATGTCTAAATTCTTTGACTACATTTACGATCGAAAAATAGAAAAAATAAAAAACAAATGAAAAATTAGAATGTATTTATTTAATTATTGATTATAACAAGACAGATTATAACAAAACAGTAAGGAAAAACAAAATGACATTATTGGTTACTATTGACATCTGTTATTTTCATATTTAAATAAATAGATTCGTACTAAGAATCAGATATTTTGTAAAATTATCAGATATTTTCTTAAGTTTACAGCCATTTTCCAATTTTTAAGAAAACAGCAACTTGATACTGGCATCAGATTGTAATTTCATACTGGACGTAGAATGAAATATTTTTAAAAATTCAAAATGGTTATCATTTACAAAGTTCTACAATTGTTTATCTAATGAAATTTTGTGCTTATTCAGTAATGTATTTTTTTACTAGATTTGTTCAACCCTTCCTATAGAATCCCACCTTTTTCGCTCGCATTTTCTACGCTTTTCAGGCACCAAATAATAGATTTTCATATTGTTTTTTATACATTCCTTAAACTATTGTTAATATAAGCATGTCATAATATATAATTCATCAAAATTAATTTTTATATTGTTTATATATAAAATTGAATGCAAAAAAAAACATGTTTTTTTGTACAATAAATCCATCTATTATAGAAGAGACTTTCAAAATTGCAAATGGCATATTCAAAATGCCGGAACAAAATGCGAATAATTGCCCTATGTTTCTGATATTCGATTTTCGACAGTTATCAGTGAATTAAAAATACTCCTCTTAAAAACTTTAATTTATTTAATTTTAAAGTTGGGTATAAATGGAAGGTAATTTAGAAAACGTAATTTTGAACTCTTTCAAATTAAGTATCAATACTCTAATAAGATAACATTTTCTTATCGCGTTATCTTTAACAAGGTGCATTTGTTAAAAGTAAATAATATCGTATGTTGATTTATTTGTCACAATATATATAAATAACCGTATTCATATAATTCAACACTTGTAATCTCTAAAATCGGTCGTCTGTATCGAACTTTCTACGAAAATACCGTTAGAGTCTTGTGATTATCAAACTACGCTTAACGTTATCGATTTTACTAACATATACTATGCATGTTGCCCTTGAGCAGACTCCTTCTTTTAACGGTATTGCTAATAAATATCTGCATCACGTACGGAAATAAAATCGATTAAGTTTTATTATAAACAATATAGTTTGCTAACTTCAAGTGCAGACACGTACGGTTTTGGAGCACCTGCGGATGTTTAACGTTAATATATACATATATTTGTTTCATTTAAAAGTATAAACATTATTTCTTTTGTTTAATGTAAATTCTTTTTTCAATTTTAACATCTTGTCTATCTCGTAAATGATCACAATTCACATCGGTGCTGTTTATAGAATGTTTATAAACATCATATGAAATAAAATTTATAAATTATAAAATTATGAATAAAAATTAGTCCTTAAATTTCCACATCGCTAGGGACAAGACAACCTAAGAATTATTTTTAACTACTGTATGAAACCATGTTTCGATTTTTATATTCGTTTTTTGTTTAATGATAATTCTTTTTTATTTGTTAAATATAGCAATTAACAGTTTGAAGATAATTTCAAAATCGAACGAGTGTAATAGAATGTATTGTTTCAGCCAACAACTCTTTATCACCAGTCGACGAAAAGATCCCAGTAAACCACAAAGTAACAAGTATGTAACCTCAATGTAACATTTATGTAAGAAATTATCATGATATCTCGATTACGTAATTGTTACTTGTTATTTTTGCTGGGATAGAAATGGATATTGAATTAAATAATTTTAAATGAAAGAAGTTTCTAAAGTTTTTAATCGATATTTTATTATATACTCGTCGATGTTTAGGAAACAATTAAATCTGTTTCATAAATAGACGTTATACTTTTTTTTTAGGCACAATAATATTTCTTTTCGTAAATAAATTCGTATAATACACTGTACGATACATTATCGTTACTTCAACTTCTACCGAATCTCGATTTAAAAAAAAAAAAAAAACTTATTAATGCATCACAGCACAAATCAGCCGAAAGTTCAATTAGTATTCACGCTGAGAAAAAATTCAATACTAAATATGGCGACTATCATTCTGACAGTCATATACAGGAAAGGGGTCACCTTTTCGTCGAAGCAATGAGCTAATGCTTACGTTGCTTAAATTTTATTCAATTAAAAAATAATAAAAAAAAAGTGAATTAGGATAGGGAAGACATTTCTTTGCAATAAATTTCGTCGTTTTCGCTACACAATTTTTATTTTTACAGGATACCGCGATAAAACTTTCGTCGAGTACTTAAACACCAAAAACTTAACACCAATTGTGAAGCATTACGTAATGCAGGCCATTGCAATGTCCACTGAAAAAACAACCTGTCGGGATGGTGTCAATCGTACAAAGCATTTCTTGAACAGCCTCGGCCGTTACGGAAACACACCTTTCTTATGGCCGATGTACGGCAGCGGAGAACTTCCGCAATGTTTCTGCAGGTGCGTGACATTACTCAGCGATCATCTTTATTTCTGGAAAACTATTGAAAAACATTAAAAAACATTTTTAGAATTATTTAATCTTTCAATGTCTTTTATAAAAATGTTTGTTGATGCTTAAAAACATTATTCTTAAAAATATTATTACTTAATGCAAATTCATTTTTGTAGATTGTGTGCAGTTTTTGGCGGCATTTATTGCTTGAAACGAAACCTCGCTGGCGTGATCGTAAGCGAAGACAAATGCAAAGCCATCCTGACAGGAAAACAGCGACTGGCTCTGGAACACTTGGTCGTAGGCCAGGGTCATTTGCCTCCAGAAATCGTCAAGTCCACTGGTGAAAATCAAATTTCTCGCGGTATTTTCATTACAGACAGGTAAAAACGCAAGTTTCTTCCATCGACGGGACGGTAACATATTTCCCAGATTTCTATGACTTTTAATAAACAAATGCCGAACATTATTACAGATCGATTATGCAAGGCGAAAAAGAGAATTTGACACTTTTGTATTATCCACCCGAAGAAGCGGGTCAGGAACCTGTAACCATTATCGAACTTGGACCATCAACGAATGCTTGCCCACAAGGACTATGTAAGATTTTTTTTTTTTTGTTTTGTTTATTTATTTTAAAATTCTCTCGTTATAAAATGTATATTTATATAATGTTATATAATGGGAAGTATTCTATTGACAATATTTATCGTTATTTTTATATATTTAACGTTTTTAGTCATGGTTCATATGACCTGTAAACGTACAAAAAATGCACAAGAGGATCTGGAATATGTAGTCAAGAAATTCTTGAAAGCTGAAACTTTAGAAAAGAACGTCTCTCGCACACCAACGGATTCTCATACGCAAACTGTCCCTGTAGATGAACACCACTCCGAGGTAATAATTTAGTCCTTCATTCATCATTTATTGTAAAATGTCTCACTAACTGATATGGCATGGTAATGATTATTAGTTCGACCCGCACCGTAGGTCGGACGAAGTATTGAATTTGGTCACGTTGTCAAAAAAAAAATTACCCACTATTTTTTCATCAATTGTTCATGTTTACATTATAATACACGTTTATAGTGTATTATACGAAACTTGGACGTTTCAAACCATAAGGAAACCAGATATCGAATAAAAAAATTTCCGGAGACTGTACGTACGTACGTGTGTGACTTTGCACGATAACTCACGAAATAACTAAAATAATTTCTTCTGTAATCTGTTTTTGGATACACTGGGGCTGTACGCAGAACTGATTAGATTTTGGAATATATCCATACTAGGGTGTAGAAATGGGAGAAGAAATACTGATCCAACTTTTAGAAAAAACATATTGCATCTAACTTCAAATTACTGTAGTTTCCTCAATTTTTGAATAATTATCAAAAATGAAAATTCAAACTACTCGGACAAAAATACCGAATCGAACGGTCTTTGGTGTTTTTTAGGCGATTGAGGGGCTGCTAAACCGATCCGAGAAAACACATTCGGGTTTTCCGAGATTGCTGTCTTACCGACAATTTTGTCAAAATAACAGATGAATCACCGAAAATATGATACTTTTTTGTTTTTTCCGTCTCTCCATGCACTCCGCGTGTTTGATCACCTGTTTCACATATATGAGAGGACGCATGCAGCCCTTAAGGGACTGCTAAACCGACTCCGTCGATAACGTCATGTTTCTAACCTAGAATATTCAAATTAAACAGAAAGTAAATATATTGTCAACCCGAAATCTATTTCAAAGCGCTTTTACCTGTTTTTTATAAATGCATACGAAATTTCAACGAAATCGGTTCATAATTGTGCGAGAATTCGCAAGAATAAATTTTTGAAATGATCATGAAGTTCGCGTTGTTACCTCCGAACTTTGCTCTTGTAAATTATCGCTCGTTTTTAAATCGATTTCGCTGAAATTTGACCTACACTCAGAAAAAATGCGTAAAAGGGCATTAAAATACTAATTTATTATGAATTCTCACAGGAACATATGTTTTTTAACGAAAATAAGACGTCGGTAAAAGCGAATTTGATTAAAGTAGCGCGTCGGCATTTAGCCAACCCTTAATGGGAGACGAAGTACTGATCAAACTTTTAAGAAAAAGTTGTATATAACTTGAAACTACTGTAGTTGCCTCAATTTTTGATCAATTAGTTTTCCTCAATTCAGTTTTCCGATCTATTCCATTCAATGATACTCCATAGTAATATTTCAGCGTACTTGCTATGAGGAGTTGAAGTTTTGAAAATGTTTATTTTCAACTCTTTTTTTTTCATGAAATGTCCACGTTTCAAACCATAATTATAAATAAAACCATTAATTATACATGAAAATAGTATACGGTATATCGGTAATGCAGAACGGCATCCCCTTAATTTAGAAATTTTGTTACGAACTTACGAATAAAAGCTTAATTTCTGTTTGATGCATTTCAACAGCAAGGCGGGAAGACTAAAACGGACGGAACTACGGAAAACGCAATGCCACAAGTATTATGGTCGCTGTATCTGAACTTGCCAGCAAGTGATATCAAGTTGACTGACACTGCTCCAAAGAACATTCACCTCTGCTCTGGTCCCGACTTGGATTTGGACTTTGATTTCGCAGTCAATCAGGTGCGTTGCCATTGCATTACTATTACTGTTATTGTTGGAAAAGTTTTCTAATCGTTTTTAAAAAATCACTTACATCATCTGTTCTGTTCGTAACGTCGTTAGGCTAAAGAAATCTTCAAAGCCATGTATCCTGACGAAGACTTTCTACCTCGAGCCCCAGATCCAGAGGAAATTGTATTGGAAGGCGACGAGACACCCGGGCCGAAGTTTGAAGGCGACGACGCATCCGGGGAAAACACCGAGAAGCAAGACATAGAAATGGCAGAGAAAGAAGAATAAATTAAGATTTTTACACTAGAGATACTCGATCAGTGATCACCGTAGCAACGAATCTTTCGACTTATTGCAAGTTTCAAAGCAGTTCTGTTCTTATTTCTTTTTTTTTTATATCTTTTTTTTTTTTTAATATTCGTACTGCAGAAAATTAGTTATTTATTGTAATTGAAAATCGGTGATCGCGCGATTAGGAAGGATCAAACCAATGCTTCATTCATGCGTGTTCGGCGTTCGAGAAGGATAAGGCCTGCATCGATAGTGTTCTTTAACAATCAATATTTTCCAATCGCAAACATTCTGGATGAACCCGAATTCGAAATTAGCACATGCGAAGCAAATTGACTGGAACTTAAGATTGTCGTTCGTAAAGCGCGTCCGCAGTGCCCTTTCCGTCGAGACTCGACCGGCGAACTATCGGTAGTGCATCGTCGGAGTTTATCCGCTTCCTTCATTCTGAGCTTTAGTATACTTTGACCAAACTTTACTGCGTAACCTAATCTAAATAACTGTATCCTGTATCGTCAGTCTTTACGAGTAGCTTGCTACAGTTCTATCGCTAGGTACACAATTACATACGTACGACAAATGTATATCACGATTAAGAGCGATCGGCGACGACGTGACGAACTTTTTAACCGGCTTCGAAATGAAGATGCATTTCGTTCGATTTTTTAAAACCCGCACGTCACTTAGTCGAACCACGCGTAGCAGAAGGATTTTCACCGTGCTTCTTTACTATCATTATTATTATTATTGTTATTATTATCATCATCAATAGTGGTGTCTTTACGGGTCGACACTCACGCACTTATTGTACCGTCGTTTCTTCAGTTTCCAAGCATTGCGAATACCGCCGGATTTTGTATGGCTGTGAGGAAAATTAGACTCACGCGTTCACGTCGTTCTTATGTAATAAGAACCGATCAATGGACAACGATGGCCTACCGGTTAACGAAGTCTTTTCGCGGTAGGTCACGCACACATAACGAAACACCAATCACTCGCCTTTCTCTCCGATTATCTCGATTTAAGCGAATTGCAAAGGCAAGGCGAGTATACACCGCTCGACGTAAAGCGAATAAAACTGCTTCTGTGTTACACGGCGTAGAATTGTCAATGCGCGCATAACGCCATATGGACCTTTTATTTCGGTTTCGACGATTATTTCAACTTCTGTGATTTTTCAGTAATAAATGATACTTTGCAGCGTGCTTGTCATTTTTGGTAATTCTACGTGTTCATGATTTATTTACCATCGATATTTGAAGTTATATTACCGGCTTGGGATGCACATTTCAAGTTACACGTGCCGTGTATCTTCATCGTTATTTCCATCCTTCGTCCGTTTTTTATTCTGATTATGTGACAGAAAGTAAAGAATGAATGACAGTTTGTGATTATTAACGCGATCACGGAATGTACAAAATGTTTGAAATCAATATACACCATTTTATTTGGCTATTTGTCAATGATGAGATCATATCGTAAGAATTTTTCAAATTTTTCGTAAAAATATTACAAACGAAATTTTTGCATCTATTCGAATAACTATATAGGCATATTTACACAACCTTTTCTTGACGATAGAAATTGTAATAATTCGTAATTGCAAGCAGAGAATATTTGTCTACTTGACAAGAACACAGTAAAATTCAAAGACGCAACTTTTGTGAAATCGATATTTTTTCCATTTTTCGATAGTCTACAGCTACAAGAATTACTATTAATATAAAAATATAATGAATTTTTGAATTTCAAGAGTAGATCGATTAATATTCTTTTTGATTGGATGGAAAATGTCAATTTGTCATAGAAAAAACCGTCGGGTTTTTAAGCAAAATTTTGAATTTCTTTAGAATCTCCGACATTTTGTTGGATTTTAATTTTTTTTTCTTTCAATCGTTCCGAATGCCGGAATCGTTGCGGCAGCGGGCGAACTTTTTTTTTTATTTATATCTCTTGTAAAAATTTGTACGTTTCTGAAACGTACTGGAAGCCATGAAATGAATGCGATGTGAGTTCCGTATTGTTTTGAGATGTCTGGAAAAGTACCGTGTAGTGTGATTTAAACTTTAATTTTTTGAATGAAACGCACATTATCAGCACATATCTTCTGCTTCATTGAAGCATATACAAATTGGTAATGAACGCTTATTCTTCATTTTTAACAATACCCTGGTTAAAGTCAGAAAGCCCAAAATACAGCTCGTCTACAGTTAGTCGCTGTTTTAACTGTACACGAGATGTACAGTAAATTTAATTTGGACGAGTGTACACTTCCTGTACATTTCGATTTTTACTAGGGTGTACCCTGGCAAAAATCGAAGTATATATATATATATACAAATGTCCAAATTCGTCCTTAGAATACACTTGTTCTGTACGCTTGAAAAAATTTAACTTGAGCATGCGTTTAGGTGATTCTAAAGTAGACCAGTTACCGACCTAACCTCAAAACGGAAAAAGTATAAATAAATAGAAACATTTTTTCAAAATTCGGGCTTTGGAAGGGTGATTCTACATAACATATACAATCTTCAAAAAAATATCGCTGAAATTGGTTCAAAATTAAACGAG
>JAPYZR010004146.1:0-12830 GCA_030522945.1 Trichopria nigra | reverse complement strand
ACGGTACTTTCGATACAAAATCTTATATTTCTAGTTAAGAATTACATGGCTTGAAAGTGAACGAAAAAAAATTTTTTTTTGGGCGTTAATGGGTTAATAAACTAAATGATGACAATTTCAAGAACAAGAAACAGAGAAATTGCCGTCGGGGAGAAATACTAAAAATTGGCTAATTTTACGAATAAAAATTTCAAAGATTTTGAAATTTTTCTAATTTTTACTATTCACAGCAGGAACAGTCATTACTTACTTTAGAATTCAGTCGTATATTTCGCTATTTTTTGGGATCGCGAATCGAAATTTGTTTCGCAACAGGATTTAGCCTATTTCGCGGGGTTATAAGGCGATCAAATATAAATTTACCCTCCTTATCTTCCATAAATTTTTCTTCTTATCATACACTAGAAGGCAAAGAACTGGAATGCGTTTAAATTATACGGAACCCTTTCAAAATTCTTGTCCATGATAGTCATGAAATGTAAAAATAAAGTTTTAAAGTAGTGTTAAATGAGACGGGAAAATAAATACAATGTTGAGTTGTCAAGAGAAAAAGACCGACATAAACTCTTTTTTTATGACATCTTAAAAGATGTAAAAAAACACCATTTTTGAACAAATTAATCTGTATGAAGTTTTCTAAAATGTTTGTACTAAATTATGCAGAAAGTTAAATGTTAATTATATACAGACTATATTCAATCATATTCAAAAATATTATTATTGCCATCATTTTCCATACGTTCGAACGAAACGTAGAAAGAAACCACTAATATTAAATTTGATAGAAAGTTCAAATATAGAATTATCAAGCTGTTCAATTATGTACTACATAATTAATATTTTTCTTTAGTTAATTCATATGTTTGGATGAAACAGAAAGAATTGGAAACTGTAGTATCGGTATAAAAATGCCGATATTGCAGGACGTCAATGTCGATACCGTCGATAACGTCAATTCCTATAACTTGAAGAATTAACTTTAAAATGTTTGACAAAGTTTCTTTGTGATTTCATCTCTTAATTATTATATATACGGGTTCCAGCAATATAATCAATCACCAAATCAATGTCATTACAAGCTATATTTGAACTAGATATTTGAAAAAAAAAATAATATAACATAATTCTGAATTATCTGTAAAGAAACAAAATAACAAAAAATTATGGCAAGTATATCTTAAAACTCACCTAACCTAACCTAATATAATAGATATATTTTAATATATTACAATATAAAATAATATATTATAATAGTAGGAAAATATTCTATTTTTAACGTCTTTTTAACGTTCAGTAGTTTTCTTGTAATAACTAAACTTAAGATAAATTTTATTTATTCTCAGTATTTTAACAAAATTTAGGCAAAGATTTTTAAAAATTATGAAGAAACTCAAAAGTTTATTCTCATTAAATTTCTCATTTTTTTCGTACAGTTGATTTCATGAAAATCTTATTTGATTCTTGGCCAATTTTGGAGATATTATTTTATAAAATGTTGCAATCATATAATAATAATATCAAATAGAGTGTAAAAGAAAAATATTTCCATACTTTTTACTTTTGTGTTAGGAATTGACATTATCGACGAGATGAAATTTTTGTTGAAATTTGTATTGTCACTGCGTACAATCCTTTCTTTCGCAGTAAGATTAACCAAATGGAGCTAAAAACAAAAGTTTTTCGATTTAGTAGTGAGGCTCGAACATGAGCTGAAAATTCCTTGAGTTTAGGCATTAATGTGTTAAATGTTCTAAAGATGAGTTTATGAGTTCTTCGAGTGTCCCAATGTTTTTTATGCTCGAAACAATCGTTCATTCTGCATCTTGGGAAATTTAAAAGTTTATAATTTTACATTGTAAATTCAAACAATCCGAATAATAGAATGGTAAAGATATACTGGATACCAGCCCACTCTGATATTGAGGGCAACGAAGAAGCGGATAATTTGGCTAAGCAAAATACCAACAAAGAGCCTGATCCCTCAATAAAAATTCCGTTCACAGACCTGTTCGAATATTTCAAAAAAGACACCTTCAATAATACGCTTACTCAGATTTCAAACCTAGGACTTATTAAAGGCACTCATTATTTCAATCACTATACTTCGACTCTGGAATTAAACCGTGGTTTTCAAGCTCCAAATTACCGAGAAGTAGTTGGCCATTATAGTCTTGCTTATTCGCTTTTTAAAATAGGAGTAGTGAATATAGTACAAACTGCGTCAATGCGGAAACAATGTACAAGATCTAAACCGCATACTATGGCAGTGTAGCTTGTATGATGATCAGCGAAAAATACCGTTGAGTGACTTACAGACAGGCTTTATGCTTCCACTTATACATGCGAGATTATATTGTCTAAACCTACAGATATTATTTGTAAGACTCTATGGAATTATTTCGACAAGTGTAAACTATCGATTTAACCTCTCTATACACTGTATAATCTATTGCACCAATGTTTATATATTGTAAAAGCAACATAATCTTAATGTAGATTGAATTTGCTCAAATAAAAAAAAAAAAAAAAATTTACATTGTAAAATTTAAAGCTGTTTTAAATCAGCTGCAAATTCGTTATTACTCGTAAAGGTGAAAAGATGAGCAAGGTTTCCAACCAAAAAAAGGAATAGTAACAGCTTTAAAATAAAAGCGTACCTGCCATTTGTAGTTAATTATCACGTCATTCATATAGCGATCATATGAACAAATTACTATAGTTAACCTTGAGAAGGCTTTACGGTATGATTGAGAGAATTTGAACGTTTGACCTTGATTTACGTGTCAGTTACGTCAAGGGTAGACATAAAATAATGAATAAGAAATGAAATAAACCAGTGTCAGAGTACAAGTCTGACATGGCTTCGAAATCATTTTGAAATCAGTTTGTTTCGTAATTTTTTAATTCAGATGTACATATTTCAAGAAATAAACTTGTTAATAGGTGTGCAAAATCACTAGACGATGAAAAAAATTAAACATATAATTAATTGCTTATTAAATATATAAAAATTCAGTTTTCTTCGTTCTATATTACATTTTATCTCAAGGCACTTTATATATATACGTATAAGTAATTTTCTTGTTGGAATTTGGATCAGTATTTTATGAGAAAAATACTGAAACTTCTACAAAATGTTATATTGATAATTAATATACAATTTGTGGTACTTAAATACCATCTAATAATTTACCTCACAAGAATGTTAAAAAATTATTTTTGTTATCAAAGACTATAAATACTTCTTGGTAGATATAATAACTGATCAGGTGAAGAAATTCCATTTTCCAATTACATAATCAACAAAATACAATAATTAATAATATGATGTCACAATAAAATCATTTGCTAATATGTCTCCAAGAATGAATATTAAATATTTCACAGTAATAGCATCGATTGGCAATTATCGCCTTCTTTACGTACATTACGTAAATTACGTACTTTCCATGCAATTTTCTCAGTAACGTTAATAATCAACATTGACAATTAATTAATTCTTCCTCAATTTTCGTGATGAAGATTCAATCTAATGACGGCAGATTTTTCTTCGATTCGTTTCATTAAGAATAGTAATTTATCAGATTTTCTGAAATTTATACATTTAAATACTTCAACTTATTATAATACGTGTTTAATGATTTTCGAAGAAAAAAAAAGTAAAGTGTCGATCTTGTTTCCTTCATTTTCGTACTTTTCGCTATTTTATAAATGTACTTAATTGGTTGTTTAATTTTGTTGTTATCGAATTATTTAGTTTTTCTGAACATGATGTCATGTAGACCTCATAATGACATCATGATCAGAAAAACCTCAGAAAGTGGGACATCTGACGTCTTTTAGGGCACATTCTGAAATCATTCTGAGCAACTTTTTATTTTGCTGCCTGGGAAAGGATGTCTTAAAAATGTTCTTTGAAAGGCAATTAAATGCTTTATTGATAATTAATACCTAATTCGTGATACTTATATCATGAATTATTCACCTCGTCACGAAGATGTTAAAAAACTACAAAAATATTTTTGTTATGAAAGGCTAAATTCTTATTCACTCATTATCGCACTCGACAGATTCAGATCTCTGGATCAAGTTTCTAGGTTTCCAATTTTTTGTAATTGCGACCCTGCGGTCGTCCATTTTACACGTATTCTATAATAGGATACCCGCGGATGCAAATTGGATGTCCGACTGATGTCCATTTTTAGACAAGAAGAAATTATATCCAGAAATGAACCTTTGCGGTTCTGACTTATATGACAGATATATATCAGTTTTACTCATTATAACTATAAAATAATACCTTATTCATATTACCAAATTTACATATTTATTCATATTTTATATTTATACGGATTAAATGTTCGTCTATCGTTTTTTGAAATCCAACTAAGAAAATGCTCCTTTGATCTGTAATACATAAAAGTGAATTTTTTTAGAACTGTTGATGTGCTTCAATTTTATATTTTAATACAGTATATTTGAAAAAAGTTTTAATTGTAATCTGCATATAATTAATAAAATTTCATCTTAATCATGACGATATTGTGTATTTTCAAAATGGCCGACCTGATTACAATTAGTCACAATTAGTAGATCCTTTTCAGGGGCACTCTTTATTACAAACGAATGATTAGAAGAGGATGTACATCAGTTCCTATAATATTAGGCTTGACGAGGCATTCCACATTTTTATAGAATTACTTTTCTGAACGGTAGTAGCCATTTTGAAAATACATAATATCCACATAATCTGGACATATATTTATGAACTACAGATAAAATATTATAGCTTAATTTAAAGTGAAGTGAAGGCACAAACAATTGAGAAAATTATATTCTTCTTTTTGGATTCTATCGTATTGATAAAATTTCATGGATTCTCTTGGATGTAACAAAGCAAAATCGTTTATTTAGGCACCATGAAATGAATCGATTTTAATCCATCATCAATCAATTTCCGTTTCCCCGGAATGGTTCCAATCGATAACAATGTTTGCCAAAATATTTTTTTCAATACATATATATCAGTTATTACGCCTGTATCCTGCTAATTGTTGTTTGCGTACTGAAGATTCTGTACACATTAGTAAACACACCATGCAGGGTCAGTATAACATTCCACCGCAGTGAATACCGACGTATTGTCATGGCATGAAGGTAAATGTCCTAATTAATTGCATGTCTGTATAGTCTCCAATCTTTACATTAAGCAAATATAAAATAGAGAATCGCGTTACTAACGTGGACACGGCGACAAATTGATACGTTTATCTAACAATTGAACAAAATACGAATGCGATACCGGAATTGTGCAAACTTGCTATCACGCACTGCAGAAGCAACCACCACACTTCCGCTCATTAACCAATAATGAACATTATATTCTACTTATTTCGGAGTTGCGTAAAAAATGCAAATGTCCCTCGTGAAATGGGAAGAGTTGTTATCAGTGCCGCATCACCGCCGACTCCCAGCACCGACGAATATTTAGGTCGATCGTGCAGCAAAGATGCGGAACGGCATCCTTGCCTCTCGAGACCCCATTACGAGTTCGATCTCGTAAAAAAATTCTAATCATCAAAACCGACTATTCGGATTTCTTTACGACACACCGTGGACCACAAAACATTGCACCCCACCGCCACCACCCGCCGCCAGTCACGGCCGGTTTAAAAATGAACGAGGATAAAAGTCTGGGCGGAGAATGTGAATTTACGGTGCAGTAAAAACTGGATTCGGCCGTATATTGACACGTGCTGTTTGTTGGCCGAGTAGAAGCGCCATTTTCCACGGATGATGAAAAGACGGGACGGAAAGGTTCCAGTGCTCAGTTGCAATGAAGATTGCGCCGGGACCGACGACAACAAGGGCGGTACGAAGACAGTATCGGTGAAAGTGTCTTTAACTGCATCTGCCAATTCCCTCGGTGCCTTCGGTCCGAGTCGTTGCATTCGCATTAAATCGCTATACATGCGAGTTTAAAAGTCCACGAGTCGCTGCGCGAGCAGACGATTTTGCGATCGGTTCCGCGAGAAAGGCGACTGACCAGCGTTGATTCAGCCGATGGCGATTCTAGACGCTTGATTGTCCGACTTATCTGAAATCCGGTCATTTCGTGCAATTTTCGTCGGTCATCGGTTTTTACGGTGGCCAAAATGCGTTTCGCAGATGCAGCGATAACCCGGTGCTTCATTTTGGGCGTCTTCGTGCTGGCCGCGAGGGCGGTCGAACCAACGGTTCAATCGGCGGTTGAGCCGATACGTGAGTACTTTCTGATAAAATGTCACTTTTTCCAAGTCCTTAGAAAATTGTACAGAACGAATTTAAAAGTGTAACGATGAAAATATATGACTGGGCAGGTAATTTCTTAAAATTACTTGCCTTGATCAAGGTTAAGACTTTTATTTCATTATGCAACATTGAATTTAAAATTCACGGTCTCGCAGACTCGTGCAAAGTCACGGTTAATCATAACGAAACGTTGAAATATAAATTTAATCTTTATAACATCTTGTTTGAAATTACTTTTTGTAATGGTCACTTGAAGCTAACGTTATTTCTAACTTCTTGGAATGAAAATTGAGAACAATCTTGCCTGAAAAGTAAAATTTCATTTTTATGCTTAATTATCTAAATTTCATGAGTAGATAATTAATCAATATTTTTGTAGAAGTAAATATTTAAAACATCATCCTTGAACAATTAAAAAAAAAATAAATGTATTTCTTTCTAAATTTCATGGAGTGTAACTTGTGCCTAGATGGATTAAAATTGATTGTTTACATTTTGATGGTGAATCGAGAAAATTTTACTGGAAAAAATGAAAGGTTCAAATCACGCTTAATTTTCAGTATGAAAAGGTAGAGTACGACGGCGGGGATTTATATATTTATATATATATATGATAAGTTATTAATCTAAACAATACTTATTCAAACTTTTCATTACGTCAATATTTACTTTCATTATTAGCAAAGTGTACGCAATGACCCCAAATTTATAAGTTCTGCTGATACCACTTTTACTAAACTTTATTTTTCCATTTACAGTGATACCTATTTTTCAAAAACATACAAAAAATAATGGCAAAAATTATAACGTTAATAAAAAGAAAACGATATAAATATGCTAAAAATTTTCAAATTTCAAAAACGAGAAAGAAGTTAATTTAAATAGCTAAGTGTAAGAAAGAGACATAAAGGTGGACAAAAATGTCTGATGATTAATAAAAAAATAAAAAGTATATAATGGTTAAAAACAAATATTGGCAAAGAAATATAGAAAAGTAGAAGTAGAAAAATACGAAAAAAATAGAATTAAAAGATCGATCAGGAGAGGACATAAGCAGTAAAGGTTTAAAAAAAAAGATATACTTATAAATGTTAAATATTTAAAAAATTAATCAATAATTGAATATTTAAAAAATTGATAAATAATTAAATAAATAAATGTTTAAATAAAAATTATAATATATACTAATTTTTATTTCTGTCCAAGAGCAACATGTTAAAATAATTCAAAAATTATAATAAATGCATTAAATATAAAAGGTAAGAGCAATAAAATTCGTTCACATTGAATATACACGTGAAGCACTATAAAAAATAACCTTACATCATTATTCGCACTCGATATTCATAATGTAAAAAATACAGTTGCGACATCAACCCGAAAATGATATATGTAAATTTTGGCTCACTAGAATTAGGCTTCGTATCACCGTCCGTAAAAGGCCGTTTAAAAATAAGACTCTGTTTACTTTTTGCTTTAGGATTGCCGAAGATCATGGATGTTTCAAACACGTAAAAAAAAAAATAATCGATATGAACGAAATAAAAAGTCTCGAAAAGTCATTATGATGTAAATGGGCTTACTTTGACGATATATTATGCCGAGTAGCCTCTTAATACGACATTTTCTAGTTTCTTTTTTCATTCAAAGGTAATTTAAAGATAACTCCGAGACTGCTTGCAGACAATTCGTTCGTTTTAAAATCTTTCAAATTATCTTTCAATTTTTTTGAATGATATTCGTCAACAATCAGTCTTTATCCATTTCAGAACGAAATGTTCGCTTTTATATAAAACTGCGAGTTTCTTGTGTATTTAGGAATGCAATTCGTTCAATTCTAACTCTCGCTAAAATAATAATTCTTCTCGAAATCTTAAAATAATATTAACAGAAATTTCAGCCAATCTGATCTTGAATTTGATCCAGTCGAACATTTTATTTGTCTTATTATTATTATTATTTTTTTTTTTTTTTTTTTTTATTATTAGCTAAATCTAAACTTTGTACGTCAACGTCATATAAATAAAAATAAATTCAATCGATTCGTGTCAAGTTAGTAGGAAGGAAATAACAGCTACGAACTTTACATAAAATAGTTGCATCATATTTTATGTCCTTTTTTTGTACGGAAATAAACTTTAACCTTCGATTAAAATCAATTTCTTATTTATTACTATTATTTAGTCAGAAAATTATACCGAGGCTTTCGTAATCTCATGAAATTTAGTCGTCATCAAAAATTTTATTAATTTATGCATAATACGTATGTAAAAATTATTTATTATTTTTATGTGAATTTTTAAGCGACGTTAAAAGTTTATTTTTACCCCCAAGAGAATGAAAGTTTACTTTATATGTCTCGTATATTCTCCGATTGCTGCATACTATATATGTTATCTTACAAAATAAAATAAATAAAATAATTTAAAAAAGAATAATGAAATGAACGAATCAAGAATGAAATTAACAAAATTAACATTAAAAGTATTAATCTATCAATCAACAATTTTTTACAACTTATAACTTTGTACTTCAACTGTTTAGTTCTATGACTATAATACGTTACCGACAGAAACAAAACAGAAAAATATTACTATAATACATTGCCGAATTTATTTTGGTCGATACTTCATCTAATCAAAATTCAGCAAATAAAAAATATAATGGGAAGATTAACGAGGTGCTTTATCCTAAAATGTATATCGTTAATGTAACAAAACCAGTCTTTCCTTATCTGATTCTTAAAAGAACAAAAGTATCCTAAAAATAATGCAATCATTTTTTTTGCAAAAACAGATGATGACACGGATTTAAAAACGTAAAAAAGAAAACAATATAATCATTTGAATAATAAAGAAACAATTTTTTGTCCATTCTTTTCTAGTAACTGGTGACAATTTTTTATGGATTCATTGCACGTGACGAGTAAATATTTATTTGCATTTGAAAAAAGCTGAATATACTACATAATACGTAAGAAAATTCTTTTTCTAATAATCTGAAACTTTTTGTTTATTTTATTGTTTATTTGTGTACATTATTTAGTATGGTCGGTCAAGAGGCAACATTTTTTTAAATTTATGAGGCCTCCTGGAATATTTATTATGACCAAATCATGATAAGATATTGAATAAAATAAAACGGTATCTAATAATGGCTATCATTTTATTCATAAATAAAATAAATAAATAATTAAGTAATCATCTAAGCCATATAAATTTGTAGATTTTTAGTTTCTAATAATTTAATATAGTCAATTTAATATTTTTAATCTTCTTTGTCTTGCACCCAGCATATTCTTAGCCGTCATCCAAATCCATCAAATTATTGATATAAAAATGGCACCATTTCGTTTTCAAGAGTTTGATTTTTTATTTACAATATTATTCAATTTCTAATTTCTTTATTGAAAAATTTCAAGTTAATAACATTTAATATTCTTTGCAAAATTATTTTTATTTTATTTTTTTCTTTTGCATCCCTGGTCAAATGACACTTTTGTTTAATCGCGGTTCGACTCCTGGATGGTTCAGGCGCAGCATTTTTAACTATAGATATATTGGCTTTGAAGTCATCAAAAAGAAAAGATATTTCTAAAAAAGTAACTATCTTGATAAAAAAAAAAATATAAATCTTTCAAAAAAAAAAGAAGTCCCTTTTACTTCCTTCGCTGAAACATTGTAGGCAAGAGACTATGTCTCTCTCTCTCTCTCTCTCTCCCTCAATAACTCTCAACTTTTCAGAAACACCCGAAGCCAGTCCCCCCAGTTGCGTAAAAAAAAAATTAGTTCTCTACGCAAAATTATTATATTTTAACTGAATTTCAAACTTTTTATCATGAATAGAATGTTTTACGTCACAGACCTGTCGATATTCTTTTTTAGAATCCGCGCGGTATTGAATCCGAAACTTAAAAGTACCAGCGTGTTTTCTATGCGTATATTATAAAAGTATGTCGACATCGATTTTGAGGATGCTGTTTCCGAGCTCGTGCTTCATTCGTGAAATTTATCATTTGTAAGCGATGATTAGGGACCGTTATTTTAGTTTTATTAAAATGTAGTGTAAATACACCATGGAAATTCTAAATGATTCTTTTTTTCTAATCATCAACTAGATTCATGTATTTAATGAAGAAATTCCTACTGTGTTTTCTCTCTCAAAGGATTATATTAGAATCTGATAATGATAATGTAATGTTTATTATGTCAAACACTCTTTTGAAAATGTCAACTGCATAAAGCAAGAATTTGTTGAATTGAGTATACATATATATACATATTGTAATAAGTGGAATCCATTCTCTGTATTTATTTTAAATGTCTTCATATAAGGACGTAGACATAAATCTTGGACATGTTTTGTGTCTGCATCACTGAGTTTATTAAAAAAAAAATCTATAACATTAATGGAATGCGAAATGAATATTTTTTACCACCTTCTTAAATGCAATATTCCTAACAAAAAAATCATCTTCTTTCATATATTTGAAATATATCAGAATTTTTAATGGCCATGTTGCGTAAAAAAACCTTGAGAAAAATTATGTCCTTTCAAAGTTACGTTCATTGCGAAATATGTAATTAACGTAATAATTATTGTCGAGTCTTAAAATTTAATTTAATTTTTGTTTTTTGTAAAAATTTTTTTTTCCCCATTCTAAGTTGCCAAATTAAAATATAATGAAATGAATAATTCTGAACGTATATTAAAAAAAAAAAATCTATGAGAAATCATAATCTAATCTTTTCAACAATTATTAATGCATACAAGAAATTGTCTGGAAATGCTTTTCCACACAGGAAAATTCATAATGTACCTTTATTATGCTCGTGTGTGTATGTGTATATTACAGTTGAAACTGTTGAAAAACAATTCGTACGAGTGAATTTTCAACTCGACCTTCGGTTCGCACTACATCCTTACTGACCCACTTTTTCAGTCCCAACATACCTCTTGATCATTCGTCATACATTGGCAGCTTAAATTTCTCGATTTATTCGATAAGCACTCACGTCTAACAGATTACTTTTTCTAATATCTATTGATTTATTTGCTAGTTTTATACATTGGAATGTTCTCATGAATAAACATTCTTTTACCATCGCACTTGAATGTATAGTATATGTACGTCGTAGAAAGACAATTTTTGCAGATGATGCTTTCGATGATTTATGATTTATGTACCCTTTAGCTAAACGTAAGTCTTCATTCTAAATTCGAAGTCCTGGAATTCGAATTTGAAGTCTAATGCCTTAACTGTGACCTCGGATGTGGAATCAGAGGTCACAGACATCATACATCTAATAACCAATGTTTAATCGTAGACAAGAAAAACCCGTATTTCAAAAGATTATAAACAGTGTAAGCGCCTTTTTGTATTTCATAAATTGTATTCCATTTTACACGTGGTCTGTTATGAGCGGTGCAGTAATGAATGTCATAAAATCAAAGTGATTAACTTTGGTCAGTCTTATAAAAATCGATCAATAAAATTGTAATATCTGCTATATTCTTGCATTTTCATTGAAAATAATGGTATTGCATATGCAAATCTATACACAGTAAATCATGTCTCACAAAGTTCAAAAACTTCAGCGTATATAGATACGTATATTCAGTCTTCTTGAAATGCATTTACTAATACATATTCAATGAATGAATAGTAAATCAATGTCTTTGATCTTTTCAATGTCTCTAAGCATGTCAACGTTTTTTTAGCTGCATAACTTATCACTAACTACTTTTAGTTAAATAACACGTTTCACAAAAGATTTATTTTTGTAAAAAATGTGTAAATTGATAAAAACTCAAATTCCAAAATCACCCACCAAATCAGGCTAAATAAGAAATCTTTCAGATTGTAAATTTCATGAATTTGACAAATAAAAATTATATTGCAATAATTTTTTTTTTTTTTTTTAAGTAAACATCTATCCACGTTTACTATCGAGATATCGAGTTTTGCAAACTACTATCAAATATAGAAACCTTCTCGGCAAGATTACGTTTTCAGCTATACATATTGAATCAAGCTAGAGCATGACCTGATTCAAAATTTTGTTTAACTGTGTTTTTTGCAAACAATATTTCAATGAAATATCCAATATCTTTAAAAACTAGGTTAAAAGTGAAGGAAACTTTGGAATTTAAATACGTTTTTTTTCTTTTGGGATCATGACCTTTATTGGTGTTTCTAAAGAGATAAATAAATTATTTTCTTTTCAAATTTTCTGCAACTAACAATTTTTATGGCTTCTTTATGAATTTACATTCATAACATTCTAAAATTAAAGTTTCCACAATAATCATAGATTATTTCATTAATTTTCTGAAATACTTCGACGTCAATTTTTTACGATAAAATTCAATTTATTTAATTTTCTATTTTTGTTTCTTTTTGTAGATTTTTATCAGTTTTCCCAAGTTTTGAAAATGTCCTTTTACTTCGCCTGACGCAAGGCGGCGAAGTATTGAATTTACCAACAAAAATTTTTCCGTTTCTTCAATTTTGGGAATTTTTTGGTGGAAATCTATTC
>JAPYZR010004145.1:0-10670 GCA_030522945.1 Trichopria nigra | reverse complement strand
AATGAATTCAAGCATTAATTTTGTTCGACATATACAAAAACAATTTCTTTGCTGCACCCCATTAAATAAATGCACTATTATTATTATTATTATTATTATTATTATTATACGTGTAATATAATAGTACGTATATATACTTACAGGCATTACGGTTATACTTATAGGGGTGTATTACATATACATATAATACGTACTGGACACGGTGTTGAACGATACAAACGAAATGGAATAATGCCATAAATTAATGACGATAGATATTCACTGACCTGAAAACAAAAAAAAGATTCAACAAAGTATCGTGCGTAAAATATTTTGTAATTATTTATAGCATTACGTATATTAAAATAAAATAATTACTTATAATAATACATTGGAAACCAAACAAAACCCAATTCCTTCTGTAGCATTATATTATGGAGTAGGATTTATATATCTGAAAAAAATGAGGTTATATATTAATTTATACGTTTTCATATTTGTTTATTCATTTATATATTTTAATAAGTTTTAGCAACTTAAAAAGTGGCTAAAACTATTGGAAAATAAATATTACATACTCCCTCCCGGTGAAGTTGGCGGCCGAAGCCTCTGTAATTTATATGTAATATGTAATTCAATTAATGTATTTCGCAACACTGCAATATACATATATATATGAGTATACTCAACTGTCATTCTGTCAATTTGAATTCATATTTACACTGGAATTGACGCGTACTATATATGTGTCACACGCACACCACCCCAAATACTGCAAGCGGCATGGCGGCGATTATATTTTATTGGCTTCAATTTTTTCAGGCAATATCTATAGTGTATAGAAATCATCTGCGTCGCTATACTTTCCGCGGCCTTTATGGCTCAAAAAACAGGGAACTGATCTCTCTCTGACAGAGACTCATCGGAGGATCTGAGAATAGTCTCAGAATTTTGCTCGAAATTCGAATTGACGTGAAGAAACCATGGTACATATATAGTGGGGACATCTTTCCTGGCCGCGCACATTCAACGCGCAGCCTTCCGCGAGCCTTATCGAAGAGACGGAAAATTTGTAAATAGGAAAGCGGGCCGTAAAAGATCGTTTAATCGCTTTTGTCCCAAAATTATAATCTTTTAAGTGCCTACTTTGTTTTAAGTTGCATCGAACAAAACGGGCGGAAAGTCAACAATTAACGTTCTTCGTCTTTCACAAGTTTACGCGTACGCGCACGTCCCTCACGTGTTCGAAATAAAACGCCTTGGCATTCGAATGCCAAAAACTTTGGTGCGAATTTCCTTGAACTCATTTCTCTCGATAAAGAAAAATACGAATTATAATTATACGCGTAAGTTTTTCACGTTGTTTCTTTCACGAGATTCTAGAAATTTTCGTGACTTTCTCACGCATTCGTCGATATCGATATGTGTACGTGCAGAAATTTATTTTGTTACACAACACACATACATATTTCATAAAGATTACAGGCGTATACACATAAAATCAATTATAAATCAAGCGTTAATTACTTTGCATTTTTCTCTTTCGTTCTCCAAAATTACACGAGCAATATGCATAAAATATCCCTAAGAAATCTAGAACAGATGCTGGACTTATTTTTTCCTTTCGCTAATTATAACTTTATCCGTTATCTTTATGGTAGTGAGTGTATTTATGTAATTTTTTATTTTTATTTCAGAGCGTCAAAATATGGCCTGTTTCCTAGCAAGAAAACCGAACAGCTCAAATTTCTTGCAGATTTTATTAAGAATCCCATGTTGTGGATATTCTACAAAGGGCGATCAAAATAGCCCAACAGAGGTTTTAAAGAAGAAGATCACCAGAGGCGAACTGCAGAATGACGAACATCAGATGAGAATCACTGAAAGCTTACGAATAGTTTATGAGGAGATACAAGGGTATACGCCGGACAAACCGAGCTTGTTAAGCAAATGGATAGGAAGAGGCAAGAAAAAGAGAAAGGCCCCACGAGGACTGTACCTCTACGGAGCTGTGGGTGGAGGTAAAACAATGTTGATGGACCTTTTCTATAATTGCTGTCAGGTATCTCAGTTCTCGATATTATATGTATTGCACATGGCGAGCCACTTGTTTACAGATTAAATTTTATCACTTGCACCAACAGAGAAACATTATGAATCAGAAACAATCCAAGAATTAAATTATTATCTGTTCAAAATTTTAAGTGAAATACATTGATCAAGCTTAAAAAAATTGAGAATGTTTATTTACATAATTTAATTTTGAATTCTGAACCGTATAAAAAGTTACATAAATCACAAACATTAAACAGGTTTCTAAAATAATTAAAATTGCATAATAATATTGATAAATTATCAAGAAGTATATTGGAACATGAGTTAAAATAAACAATAAACATATCATGTCATAAAAAGATACGTTAAGAAAGATAACTTAAATCATTACTACATTAAGAGATCAATAATTTATAAATTGACTTCAAGAGGATTAATTTTTATCATGTTTTTTACCGATACCGAGTTATCTGTAAATTTAACTGAATTAATTTTAATTTTACCATTTGTCCAGAACCGTAATTTTATTGGTTGTTTGTTTGGCTTTCCATGTGTGGTGCAAGTTTTCTCCTTTCAAACAATATCTCGTATACCATCTTACTCATGCTTGCATATTTTACAGATGGAGAATAAAAAAAGAGTTCATTTCCACTCATTCATGCTAGATGTACATGTTAAAATTCATGAAGTTAAAAAAACTATAGTTCGAGATCCGAGCAGTACAAAATTAAAACCATTCGATCCGATTCCTCCTGTTGCAGCTGAAATTTCAAAAGACACTTGGCTTTTGTGTTTTGATGAATTTCAGGTAGTTTAAAAATATATTTTTTATTAATTAATACAAAATTGATAATTTGTATCTTCATTTATGTTAAGAAGCAAAGACTTATGCAATCTTCGATAACATCTTTTTGTTCGTATATTAAAACTATTATTTATTTTACAGGTAACAGATGTTGCCGATGCCATGATTTTAAAAAGGCTTTTCACAGAACTTTTCGACAATGGTATAGTTGTTGTCGCTACCAGTAATCGAAGTCCGGATGACCTATATAAAAATGGATTGCAAAGAGGAAATTTCGTACCATTTATTCAAGTGCTGAAAGATCACTGTGTCGTTAACTCATTGGATTCTGGAATTGATTACAGATCTAAAGCAGGAGCGGGAAAAGAAAAGCATTATTTCGTGTAAGTTGTCAGTTGCTGAAAAATGCATTAGTCATTTTTCATGAAATTTCTTCTCCAGGAAAGGGCAAGATTCTGAGAAAGGTATCGAGAAGATATTCAAATATTTATGTTCGATGGAAAATGATGTTGTGAGACCACGAACATTGTCGATAAAAGGTCGTAATGTACAGTTCAGCAAAGCATGTGGTCAAGTACTGGATTCAAACTTTAAAGAACTGTGTGATAGACCCCTTGGAGCAAGCGATTATTTAGAATTATGCCAAGCTTTTCATACAATTATTATTCGAGATGTTCCTGTATTAAATTTAAAATTAAAGTCACAAGCAAGAAGATTTATTACACTTATCGATACATTGTATGATAATAAGGTCAGTAACATAAATGTCTCAACATATAACAAATATATATACGTTTTGTTAATATTGTTGATTTTTAGGTGAGAATTGTAATTTCTGCCGATGCTCCTCACACTCAGTTGTTTGCGGCGGAGAGTGAAGACGAATACACAGACGAAAAACGAATGTTGATGGACGATTTAAAAATAACTCATGGATCGGTAAGTTCGATTATTTCCTAATGTAAATTTTATTGATAAATGGATACAATTATAATTTAGGAAGATCACAAGTCAAACATTTTCACTGGCGATGAAGAGTTGTTTGCATTCGACCGAACAGTGTCACGATTATCAGAGATGCAAACTGCTGAATATTGGGATGAATGGGATCGCCAGAGATAACGATAATAAGATTTAGTCAATTTAAAGGATTACTGCCAAATAAAATAGTTTCTACATTGACTTCTTAGCGAGACAGAAGTGTACTTGCATTACCGCTATATGTAACATATTGTGTGATAATTTATAGAAACTTGTACATACAAATTGCAACGAAAATTTTATAAAATTTTTGAAATTCACTTCATCTAATATATATATTCAATTTTGTTCAGATGATAATAAAGAAATGTCATAGTTGATGTTTGAACGTTTGAAATTCCCGCCCTTCTTCAAGCAAGTGCAGAAATCTATACACAGGTATCTGATGACTGATATGAAAATAAAACCGTACGTTCTTATTAGTATGCACATATGTGATTCAATCTACATATGTACTATCTTGTTTCGGCATTTTTTGCCTGAGCAGATAAAAACTGATATTGCTCCCGGTAGCAGATTATTTTATCAGTAATATAGAGATCATATTTTTTGCAAACATGGCAGAAGACGCATCAATAGATTTACAAATAGGTATAACTGAAAATTATCAACTTTAATTGAGTTTTTTAAATCTGAAATTTTTAATTTTATTAGCAAAAGCGACTGAAGTGAAGATTGATGAAGCTGATGTTGTTAGAAGAGTGCAATCGATAATTGATAAGGCCAGTAGAATAGTAGGCGAGCACAAAGTTGATGTGTTGTTGAAAGCAATAACACACATCGATCTAACAAGTTTGAAGGGAAATGAAACCACCGCTGAGATTCAGAGTTTATGCAAAAAGGTAATGTTCAATTTGAAAACCTAATTTTTCCTAACACGTACGTATATTTATTTTGATTTATCGCATAGGCTGCCAATGCCATCAAAGATAATTTTACGCGGGATGTACCGGTGTGTACTGCCGCTGTATGCATTTATCCCGCGTACGCATTCGATGCTATTCTGACTCTCACACATCTGGGTGCAACGGATAAAGTCTCCGTAGCCTGCGGTAAAAGAAAAAAAAGATTACTTCAACTTGTAGCCAATGTTGTATAAACTTGGTCTAAATGAACAAATTATCTTTTATTTAGTGGCTGCTGGATTTCCATCTGGACAATTCCCATTGAGAGATAGGCTTAAGGAAATTCGTGACACTATTGCATTAGGAGGAGTTGACGAAGTTGATGTCGTTGTTGACAGAAGACTGACTACGGCACATAAATGGCGTGAACTATATTATGAAGTAAAGGAAATGCGAAAAGCTTGTGGCAAAGCCAAAATGAAAACGATATTAGTCGTAGGAGTGCTATCAACTTTCGAAGAAGTGTACATTACATCGATGGTAGCTATGCTGGCTGGCTCTGATTTTATAAAGACTTCGACTGGTAAAGAAGTTGTTAATGCGACTCTTCCTGTGGGAGTAGTCATGTGCAGGGCAATTAGAGATTTTCAGAAGATTAGTGGAAAAAAGGTACAATATATTTTTGATAAAACACAGTACCAATTACATAATGTAATTAAGTTTTTTTTTTCTAATTGGTTGTTTTATATTTTTATATAAATTTAGGTTGGATTAAAACCAGCAGGCGGAATAAAAACTGCAGCTGACACCATACAGTGGATGGCATTGATAGACGCAGAACTTGGCAATGAATGGATGAATAAAGACTTATTTAGAATTGGAGCATCCAGTGTACTAGATGATATCGTTAATACTATACATACCTTTATTGGATTATAGGCTGGGTTTTAAGAGAACAATAACTTTATATTAAATACGTTTATTGTGCGAAGGCAAAGATATAACTGAATTACATATTATGAATCACCGGTATTTATACATAATCTGAACAAAAACAATGAGGTATAATTCGTCGAATTGTATTTAACATACGGTCCTGAAAATACAAAATAAAATATATAATTTTGTTTTTGATCTCCAATAACCTTAAAAACGTGAGATATATTTTTCTGAATTTATTGATTTATTGATTTTGAAACGAATATATTTTTTATATTTTTTATATTTTTTGAAATAATTGTGGGCGAAAAGAATAAGACAATGTTTTAAATGAATATAATTACAAACAAATAAAGATATATTGGAAATATTTAAATAAATTTTAATAAAAATAAAAATTTTATTGTTATTTTATATACGTATATATATACATCATCCATGAGTTTTGGGTAGAAGTATTCGTCGACATGTAAAATGAATCAACCTACTGAATCGCTATGAATTCTTCTTAATTCAATTTTGTAATTTTCAATAATCCTATGTCGTTTACTGGGATCGATTTATTAATATATATAAACGAAATAAACGTATCGATCCGGATTCACGAAGTAAATTCGTATCTATATTTTAACACTTTTTTATCTGTAAATTTAAATCAACAAAGTAATATCTAGAAATGCAATTTAATGCTTTTCAATTCATATGAATCTATAGTCATATTACATATACATATAGTTAAAATTAACAAAAGTATGCAAAAACCAAATGAAACTGTTTATGCGCGTAATGATTATGTGTATAAGTAACTATATATATATATATATATATATATATACAATGATTATTTCTAGAATGATAATAAGAATTAAAAAGTATTGAATTTCATTTCTATTATGTTTTCGTTTCTTGGCCGGTAGATATTCCGCCTCATATATAGTTTTTCGAAGGCTATACGGTTCAGTATATACCTGGATGACGAAAAGCTACGGGGTGGAATATCTAATCGTAGACATCTTATACTAAATATGGATCGATATATCTGGATGAAGAAAAACTGTTGAACACCTAAATACCTAAAAATTCGAAGGGATAGACTTGGATGATATAAAACTATGGTGCTGAATACCTAAACTTATGGACCGTTATACCTGCCCGAAAAAGACTATAGGGCATGAGAACACCTACAGAGATAATATAGACAAATTGCCGTTTTTCCGCCCAACTTCGACTTTTTAAAATTTGTTTCATTCACTTTTTTCCAATTATCTCATGAACAAAACGTCCTAACAACATGATTTTTTTGTTAAACACGCAGTTCGATGCGCCCGAAGCTGTGGTTGACAACAGAATTATTTCGAAAACAAAATGGCGGTTCGCGGAACGAAAAACCCTTATATTTTTAGCCATTTCACCCAAATCAGAATGTACGCGAAATGTAACAAAAGGTGTCATTAAAATGTAACCAAAATGTAGCAAAAAAGTTAATTAGCTGTACGGGGGACGTACCGTAAGAGTGCTTTGGAACCCTTTGAGAGTAAAATACGAAGAAGAAACGAGTGATTCGGACCAGATTTGAAACAGATATATTTCTAAATTTGTTTTATTAATGACATGTATTAATTTCATGTTTTTTTTTTTAACTTGAATTTTGATCACTTAATTGCATTGTAACTCGTAAATTATTGAAATTTGTCCGCAGTTAACTTAAGGAGCACTTTGAACACAATTACGAAACGTTACATTTCTTCAAACGTATTTATTTATCCGGCAACCACATAACCGGTTCCAATTCCATTGTTGCCCTCATCATATCGGTGCACATTTCATCGCCGTGCTTTCCGAATTGTCGATGAATAGTTTTGGCAGTTTTCAAGTACCTGCAACGAGTAGTAAAATATTAATCTATAATTTTGAATGTCCAATTTCTAGATAGATATAGAGTCATACTTTTGAATTGATAGAACAGTGTTTTTGACATCCTTTTCACCGAATCGAGGACCATCCAGCAATACTTTCGAGTCGTGCTCAGTTTCCGAAGCGCAAAGACGGAAGATGGGATACGTAAGGATCCATCCACCTTCTTTGGTACTCGGCTTGGCCCAATCGCGACCATTATCCCAAACTTTGCCTATGATAAATTCTTGATTATTGTGTACTTTAAGTCCTCGTCGGAGGCTCTTTTCAGCAAACGGCGTATTGTACCTGGACCAATTTTCCGAGCAAACTTCTTGCATTTGTTGCTGAAGCTGGGGAAACAATGAGGAATGTGTAATTTCAACAATTTTTTGTACAGCTGGTCATAATGTTATAAAATTTACCCAACATTTACTAAAATGTTAGGAATGACTTTTAGTGGTAAAATAATGTAAAAAAAAAAGTTTTTCCAACCTCTGATCGTGGGTCAGAATCGACACTGATGACCCTCATCGAATGACGGACAAATCTGCACCGTTTCTTCAAACCTCGGCAGTGGTCGAATCGATTACCCTCATCGTCCACTTCTTCAGCATCGTTAGAAGTGGACCAAAGGGTGAAGAGAGACAACCCTGTATTGCAAACTGGAAGACCCAGCAGATCGAACAGATCATGGAGCAGCGGTTTCTTCACTTCGGAATCAACTTCGCAATCGTTGCCAAGGGCTGGACTCAGATTCACCTTCGATACAACGGTTAAAATGTATAATTCGTATAAAGGATACCTTATATATACATTCATTGAATATATGTCATTTTGTTACTACACCTCTAGAAGCCAAGGTTTCAAGTTGTCATCGATTAGAATGTCGAAGCCAAAAAATTCGAAACAATTCGACGATTTCGGAATCCCAGAAGCTTGACTCAATACTGTCAGAGTAATGACGCAAGCGATTCTCTGCCATAGAAGCCAATCGGCGTATCCGCATTGATTCAGGTACCGACGTAATTGTCGCAAAGTCCACTTACAGCCTGTCACAAAATAAGGTTTCACTTTATAAAAACGAATTTCGTTTTTATCGATTCGGCAACAAGTATTTCCGTTAGCCCCTCGTGCAAGTGTTTTACCATAGTCCACAAAGGGCCAACTGAAGTTAATTCGTCAAAATTAAACTAGCAATCAGATGGCATTTTTGTCCAGAACTGTTTTATTTTCTTATGACTATATATACCTATATATATATATATATATATATATATCACCCTTTAACTACATTTTCAAGTTCATATATTAGTTAAAATTACATTTTTTAGTGGGAACCCCTATTTTTCATACCGGATTGGAAATAAGAGCGGGAAAATTTTACGTATAAAGCGGCCATTTTGTGAAGGTCATTTCAAGGTCATTTCAAAGGTCAAATAAATCAGTACTTAATGATTTTTTACACTTTCTTATTAATTAATTCAGTTTCTTACCGGCACCGACTCTTTCCTTCCTTTCGGAGTAACCTGGTCCAAGTTTGTTTAAAGAAAAGTTGGTCAAATGGCGGAAGGGGTCGTCAATCCTATCCAATGAAAACTTCTCCGTAGCAAATCTAGCCAAACCTTCTTTGTAGAGGTAAATGGTCAGAGGTTGGTACGACGGTATGCAAACGTAGAGACGTAGATCGAATTTATATCCACCAATTAGAAGAGGGTTCTCTATATATTTCTGCACCACTGCTACATTATCGTAAGTAAGGTCACTCAGTTTCTGAAAGATTTAGTAATAAATAAAATGATTATAATTACTATTATTAAATGTACGTTTTCGTTTAATTTGCTCGATTTAAAATTGAGTAAATTTTTCTTTTACTCAATTCTTCCGCCATTTTGAATTTAAGAAATTTGACTTCAGTTTCGTCATCAGTAGCCCCAAAATATTGAATGTCGAAATGTTTTCTGTTAATGTTATTTATATATAATATGCATCCCCCAAGGACCTATTTTTTTTTTAATTGGAAATAAAACACAAGGAAATATAAATAAATATTTTATTTGCTAAACTTTCAACATATATAAGTTTTGAGCGAACATGTAGAAAACTACTCAAGTCTTACACGAAATAGGAAGATTCCCTTTCCCTGGCTCTGTCCGACAGGTTTACAAATCCATATCCTATCGTCCTTTTCACATCGACTGCAATCAGCTGCCAATTTTGTGTATTCCGAAGGCAGATTGTATGCTAAAGGGCTGAACAGAGAATAAATTAAAAAAACAAAAAAAAAAACTTCATTGAATTTTTTTCAAATCTACCTTTCAACTTTAATTTAATAAGTATATTGAAATGATATTTGATTATAGAAATGAATTGGAATCTTTTTTTACTATAAGCTACCTGAAATCGTAGATGGAACCGTATACTTTTTTCATGCATTTCAAATGCCTCACAAGATTGTCTTTTCTGCAAATGGAGTTCCCTTTCGGTATCCTGTTAATAAACTGAATCAATATAGCCAATGATTAAAACTTGATTTGAATACAAATGACAAATGTTTGTACTCGAAATACGCCATACAAAATAGGAATGGGTTCGTCATCATTGAATAGAATCATGCAATTGATTGTACATTGGACGTCCAATTTACGTCCATTTGTCACTGGCGAGGACGCCCATGGGCAATTGACGTATACCATGGACATACAACGGACAAATATGTTTTCTAATGGACAAAAACTGGACGTTTGCGTAAAAATTAAATGTTTTATGGAATAAATTATAATCTAATAAATATTGTACATTATGCCACAGTAAAAGATACCTGCCCAGGCAGTAATGACTTGTAGTACGACGGGGAGAAACCACCCGATCGCCACCATAAATTCCACCGGTCCTTAAATGCATTACTCTCACCAGTATATTCCCGCCAACCTCTTTCCATGCACACCTGAAATATATTGTAATTATTGTAATAATAAAGAGTGCAACGTATAACAATATGTATTACAATGTTAATTGAAAAAAGTACAAGTACAATGACTGCATGTAAAATAAGCAAAGTATCCCAGATAGCAAAATAAAAAGGAGTTCAGAATGATCTCGGAATGCGCTAC
>JAPYZR010004144.1:0-12829 GCA_030522945.1 Trichopria nigra | reverse complement strand
ATCGTGTTCAGAAAAACCTCAGAAAATGGCGCATCTGACCTCTTTTAGAGTACATTCTGAGATCATTCTGAACTCCTTTTTATGTCTGCTGTCTGGGATATTACGGACTAAAATCTATAATATAAATCCATGAGGAAAAATCTGCAATGTAGCCATTTGTTATTGGCCAAGTATCGCTCTTTCGAATGGTTTCAAGTAAATAAGTTATACATGATATTAAAAAGAAATTATGATTATTATGATTACAAATTATGATGGCTGACACAAAATGGCGATAAAAGTGCATTTTTATTGGTAATATCATAGGCATGGGTAGGGAATCGCGAAGCTTAATGAATTTTTTATAAAACCTAGTATCCGAGGATTTTTGAGGTCGCTAATAATGACGTCAATTTTTAAAAATTCAAATTTTGGAAATTTTTTGTTTGAAACACCCTTAACTGATAGAACATTCATTTTTGACGTAATATTTATATATAATTCAATAAATTGAAAATGAAACAACATCAAAAATCATGGTTTGGAAATTATTATGTATAACATATGAGCAAAGTACAATGTACGCAATGTAATATAAAATTTTAATTTCTTTTGAATAAAGAAATTCAATAATATAAACATAAAAATCATAAAGATAAATGTAATTATAATGAAAGAAGATATATCTATATATAGAAGATCAGGGAAAGTATTTGAAATCAACGTAACTGTAGATTAAACCTGAATCTTCAATTTTCATGGAAACATTATGGATTCGGATATTTAATAACGTATACAAAATTGTAGTATGATCTGATGGAAACGATTCTTGAGGTGGGTCTTATTTATTGACATGTTAACAAATACAAATGTGAAAAGAAATTAAAGATTAAAAACAGAAGGCACGGACAAATGTAAGTACGACAGTTTTTGGTGTCAACCGAATTAGCACTGTACATCCGTTGGACGTCCATGATTTGTCAAATTTTCGTCCATTCTAACCAGATTAGGTTAACAAACCTATTTCCGTATGTAGTAAAAAAAAATGAATTTAATTTATAAAAATGTTGATGTCGTCGACTTTCTAATGTTCCATGAAAAGTCTCAGGTGAGAAATAATATCTTATATAATTTCATCTTATATAATTTCATCTTATATAATTTCTCTATTGTATTTCAGAAACCTGAAATAAAGATTTTGCATCATCAGACTTGAAAGATTTTTCATTATTCGGTGTTTTAAACATCACAAATTGTTTATTATAATGCTATACATACAATTTTGAAAATCTGAGTTTCATGAAAACTCCTTATTTCATATTGTTGACAAAAAGATACAAAGAGGAGCGCCGAAAGTTTTATCAGTTTCACGCCGGATTTTGCATGCGTTTAATTAATACAAGTTTCGTTGCCAAGTTTTACATAGCCGATTTAAAGTTCGAATGTTTGGCCGGCAGGAACATGGTACGGAAATAATGATGCGCCCTTGATTTATTGACGTGTTATTACATCATTAGAGGAGGCTTCGCAAGTCAAGGTTCGTAATTGCAATTAAATTGGTGGCATTTACAAGGCACTGTCGATACCCCAGTTTCATTTATAGACGAAACGTCAATTAATTTAAGAATTTCTATTGACGTATGTATTTATTAATAACGTACATTTTAACTGCGAATCATAAATGGTACGATCTGTTTCGTGAAATGTCCTGAAGTAGAATCGATAAGTTTAATTATAGCAAGATGATATATATTTTTTTAATATTCAGTCGCAAGTACTTTGATATTTTCGATTATTTCATGATTATTTCAACATTTTATTTTTTTTTTCCGAAAATTAGTTATGGAATAAATAATTTGTTGTCTTTCATGTCGACGTATAATATTTTCAATATTTGCACGTTGCGCGGTCTTCAACATTTGTTTGGTCATTTTTTTGTCAACTTTTATTCTAATTTTTATTGTGTCAATTTTATTTTTGTTCTAAATTCTTTTTTATACTTTCATTAAATTGTGTCCATTCTCGTCAAGTTTAGCAATTATTATTGATCTTTCAAGTTTAATGATTTTTAAGTATACGTCAAAAAGTTTTTTTTTATCGATTGTTACAAAATTTAGGTTTGGAAATCACTTGATTGTATACTACCCCTTTGTTGATTTCTTCAAATTATGTGTACTTTTTCATTTTTCTTTTCAAGTTTTCTGTCTATGTTTACAAAATATTTGTTGTTTCTACGTTTTTTGTTCAAAATTTGTGGGTGCCAACATTTATACGATCATTTTTGTTAAACTTTATCCACTTTTATCAACTTTCGTTAATTTCCTTTGATATCTGTTTTTAACTTTTTTTGCTCTCATTTATCAATTATTTTTGTCATCTTAAGAAATGCTGGTTGACTCTTTTTTTAATTGTTGTCGATATTTTAATATATTTGTGGTTTTTTATCTACCCACTAAACATTTCGTCACAGTGATGTTCCAGTAACGTTTCTGAAACCGTATTAATGTCCTGTACCTCAGAAACGTTTCAAATGTAACTTTTACATCGAAAATCCGCCTTATGACATTGCAAATAAGGACAAAAAGGAAAATTGTATATCTTATTTAGTTTTAATTTACTTTTTATTGTAAAATTGAAAAAAAAAATTGTTTCTTCTACTTAAAAGTGTAAAAAGGGGGACTTTTCTACCCCGGAAAAGTTATATTTGAAACGTTTCCGGGGTAGAAAATTTTTCGGTTTCCGAAACGTTACTGAAACTGTACCATGACGAAACGTTTAACGGGTTCTATTGTCAACGTTTGTCTGTTTTTTCTTCTCTATTGTTCGTTTATGTTAATATTAAAAAAAAAAAACTGATTTTTTAACTTTCTCCTTCTCATCAGTGTTTGCTTTTAAATTTATTTTCAATTTTTGTTCATTTTCATTTTTTTTCATTTTAATGTTTGACCAGTCTTTTCCTATCGTTATTAATTTTTTTATCAATTTCGTTAATTTTTACTGTAATAATAAAATGAACATTTCAAAATAATTATTTATAAAAATTACGATATACATGATTTTTTTATTGTTTGTTAACAAAAAATATATATATGTATTATATATATTTATATATTATGATTGGTCTGGCTGATAAACGCTGATAAGATCACGTGACATCCTCAATAGGATAATTTATAAATCCTTTAATGTCGTTGTTAGTTTTAGACTAAAACTCCTTTATCGATCGTTTATAAAAAAAAAAAAACATTCACTTCATATATGCTCTCAAAACAATCAGAATCAAGCGGATCGAATTACTCCTTCGTAGTACACACATCATCTCTACTCGTATAGTAAGATATATATTTTTCTTTTTTTTTATATTGGATCGATTATATTGTTCTTTTGTTTTTCAGTGACGTGACGTAAAACTCAGATTGCTTCGTTAATGCGACGTAACAATAATTTGCGATTGTATTTCATGCTTCCATTTCATTCTTTGGCGGACGGCTTGCACGTTACAAGCCGCAGCAATTATACATATATTCCACTGGAATTGTAAGACAATAGCGTTCGTGTTACAATTTAAGAAGTGCATTTATAAGAAGAAATTTCGCCAGTTAATTGCAGCAATTTTTATTTTATTTATAACGTGACTCGGGCATCAGGCACGTCAAACGGAACAGTTGGCGAAGAGTTTGACATTCCCCTGTAATCCGCTTATTTAATCAAACATAATATATAGGGCCGCATTATACGGGAGGGAGAATATTCCCGTCAGTCGGAACGTTACCGCAATTTGCTTGTTGAAATGAAGGGACATGATCTTGTGGTCTTGCGATAAGTGGTATGTAATTAAAAAATAAAATACGTACCTGGATTTCTATGACAAACTATGTTTTCACCCGATACAAATGTTTTCGATTTTCGTTTAGGATTTTGGTAATGGTCTTCACGTGTATTCGTTTTTTAAATTATTCTTTAAATTATAAATGCACATATATATGCAAGTGACATTCAATTTAATGTGAAGAATAAAAATGAAAGATATTTGATAAAAACGAAAGATATTTGAAAATAAGATTATCTATATAGTTGTTAAACGGACATTCAACGTAGCAATAAACAAGCATGATGACCATGATGAAAACTACTTTTTTTTTTTGGTTTGTATTGAATATTCTGTGACGTAAACTTTTAGATGGTCAACAATGAAGATAATCATTGTCAACAGTCACACGAGTTGCCATATTGGCCTTTATAGGATTAAAATCATCCTCTAGTCTGTCAAAACATAGTCAGATCTTTTTCGGCATCCTTAAGGGGGAACCCTATTCATCGGGTCAAAAAAATAGATTTTTTGGAAATTGGCCCTAAACGAGTTGTATGAGGAAGCTGAAGGATTATTATTGTTACTAATAAGGATCATTACTAATAGCCAGTAACATAAATTTAACAAAAACATTTCATTTTTTTGATTTAACAGCAACTTAACTGTGAAACAGAGTGTACCCAAGCGACCCATGTGATAAGCGACGCAACAACTTGATGGCCTCAGTTTTACACTTATAAAAAAATTATTTTGTATTGTTCAAATGTATATTAAAATGTCTTGAAAAGTTCAAAACATTTGGTGTCAATGTACCGGAGAAGAAAATTTATCAAAATCACTCAACTTTTGGCCGTCTGAATAGGGTAAGGTATTTTTAGACAATTGCAAATCAACATTTCATTTTTTGAATTGCAAAATTAATGTAGGGTTCAACAACTGTGGTCCTCGTCTAAATAATGCACAGCCAGATCAGCTATATACGATTATAAATGTTGTACCAATCAAGCCCGTATGAAGTTTGGGCAATAGCTGCGTTCTACACAAAACATAAATGCTACTATCGAAGTTTACCAATAGCATTAACGAGCCATACAAATCATTTCGTTCAATGCGTACATTATAGCAACATGCGTATAAAAAAAGAAATGCACAAAATTGTACCTGGACTAGTAGATGGGGTCCAACGCCATTCTCGTTGAGTCTGAATACGAATGGCCCATCCGAGCAGTTGAAAGCCATCGGATGATCGAGTGATTCGGACTCATGGGTACCTTCCGGAACACTCAATGTGCACCAGACCAGGAAGCGCGCGCATTCGGCTCTTCATTTACCCTTGGGCTTCAGCTAAAGTGGCGGCGAATCGCGGAATAGGACTTCCGCTCGCTATCCGACGAGCTTCGAGTGGTTCTGAAAGGCGAGGAATACATAATAAAAGGGGTGGGGGTTGTCGTGAAACAAATAAAAATGTTTCGTCACGCGACAGTCCGTGTACTCATACACACGCGTCTCTAAGTCGACAAACCGAGATGACGATGGAATCTCATTTTTCAACGTGATTGAAATCGTGTTGCTGCTGGTGTGGCTATACTATACGATTTTCTTTTTTTCTTTTGGTTTGTTTCCTTACGGCTCTGGTGATTTATAGGGACTTTTGTTCTTTCGCGTGAGATATGTATACATTTCAATTTGCAGCTATAACTGTCGGGTGACAAGGGTGGATCCGGTTGCCAGACATTGCTTTTCTATTTAAAATGTTTGAAACTCTAATGGGATGTACCGCATGAGATTTACTGGATGTCCAGATATGTACGTATGATGGTCGTCCAATTTAAGCACCACAAAATAAAAACACTTTAAAAGAGCTTAAAACATTTTACGTCCACTGATTATGGACGTCAACTGGACGTAATATTCTCAGCTAGCACAATTCTGACAATTGTTGTTCGCTGTCATATAAAATACTTGAAATAACAATGAAACGCTTATAAAAGGAATAGACAATAAGTTCAAAATATATTTACGTATGACGCAGATAACATCTGAAATGAGTCTATATACATCGTCTGCGGTCGCGTTTCGAAATACGTGCACGATGACAATGACGATCGGCAAAGACTTCATTGACTTCGGCGAAACAGTCGATTTCGCGTATCGAGGAGGGGAATCCCCTCGAGGTGCACGCGAAACGGTTTCACGGTATTCACTACCCTTGCCGGAGGCACGCGACTTAAGTTTTTACAAATGCGCACACAGTCGTACGCATACTTGGGATTTCGACAGTATAACGAACGGGTCCCGTTATTGTTTTTAGACAGTTAGAAAGTCCTGTCTTTCCGAAATAACTTATTAATAAATAAGATTTTGTATAAAAAAGAAACTTTTTGTGCAATAGATTTTAAATGTTAATTAATTTTTTAGCAGATTTGATAAAAAGACATTATCGGATAATAGCAAACATGTAATTTTTCTGACATTTATAACTGGCTTGAACTGAACTCCAACTTGATTTGACTGGATTTTTTATTCTATTTATGTTCGGCATCGATCTTTTTATCTGTCTATTTCTGGGGGAAAACATTTAGTTGGATATCTACGTATACGTTTCTATTTAAGCTTCCACTGGAGAAGATTGCATTTACCTACTAGGATCTGGGGGTCCAATTGGATAGAAATTTAGATGGAAATCTAGACGATCTACGACTTTTGCATGGGAAAAGATGTTCAACGAAATGTTCATTGTTTGCTAAACATGGTCATGGAAGTTATGTTGAATACATCAAGCTGGAATCTAATTTGCTCACATGGATTGTTTAACATGGCATTCGTGCCTCTCTCGACTAGTTTATAGAATTTAGAACAATATCAACTGACCAATTGAAAACATTAGAAAAATGAGTCATGATTAGGGTCATGCTAGCTAAAGGGATGGATCCAGTATTTGATCAATTTTCGATCATTTCGCCGAAAGCTGACCAGTAGATGGCCCCATAATCGACTGAAAAATAGGTCATGAACTTTAACAATGTCGGCAGTTGCAACATTTGAAAGCGGAACAGTACGATTTATCGGTGTACAGAATAAATTCGAAGTATACAATTCCGTCCATATCAGAAACTGATTTCGTGACCGCTCCACATTTTAACGCTAAAGTTTCAGCGGTGTGTAATTATCGGTCGAATAACTTCACTTCCGAGACTGAACTCGGTATACCGCGTACCCGAACAAATATGAATAAAATGCCGAAAATGATAAACCAAGGTTACCGGCCCGAAATGTTCAAACTCCTACACGCGGATTCCAGAACACGTAGTATCAAACGGATAATATTGTCATTGAGTCTAAAAATGTACGATAAAGTTCGCTTCGCCTTGGGCCTCTCCTCCATAAAATACGGGAAATACATTCTTTTTGACATTTTATCCGCGACTTTGGTCGAGGACTCTGTCTCACGTGTCGAGGATTGCATCTTTCAATCTTAAAAAGCACGTAACTGTGCCCGATCGGCCCTGAAAGTTCACGACTATAGTAGAGCGTGACGCGGAAGTTTGATGTAATTGCGAGATTAGAACTCGTCTTTTTTTACCGTTGACATTTTTTATTGTCGACTATATTAGGCGGTCGGCACGTCTTAATGGATCTCGTTGAAAGTTTCCATCGGGACTCGAGTGCAGCTAATTGCGAGATAGTCGTGTATACTCTAGGCCGCATTATGATTTCGCGTCGAATATACAGATAATAGCCACGTGGAGATTTTGAATGTATAGGGATGTCGTTGGATAGAGAATATTCCTGTTTCTGACCAAGTGTGGCAATTTCGAGAAGATTTTTGAGCATACACATTATTGTTGCTTTGTAGTAATTCAAAGATATTATTTATCCACTTACCAACCGGTGACTTTGACCACGTGGACATTTTTGTCAAGGTATTTTTGAATTCGCTGTCAGATTGTCATTATTTTCATGAATAATGGATAAAGATTCATAATTTCAAGTCTATATTCGAACAGAAATGTCTGTGAATATGAGCCATTATGATTGATCGATCTTTCTACACCGATAAATGTACAGTCCTAACATAAACTGTACATTAATGACACCCGATTACGTCCCATTGGTACTTATATATGTCACCTCAGGATTAGGTTAATTTCTCGTTCAGAAATTTAATTTTCAATATTCTAACATTCTAATCTTAGAATATTATCATCCTAACGAAATGGACATCGAGGTGTATGACTTACCCTATTATACTACACGATAATAAATGTAGACGTGTAATACATCCTGTGTACAGACGAAGAAAGTACTTAGAACATCTTATTTCTAAGGTATACGCTTGCGTGAGATTAGCATGGCCTTAGCATAGAACGTCTAATATCTACTTCCATCGTATCCACCCTGTACATAGTTGTAAACCGCCATAAAGTTCCATAAAGTGGTGAAAAGTGGACAGAAAATATACGTACACGGTTGATTTCCGGTCGACTGAATCAGTGCTAAAAAGGGTTGCCATAAAACGATTCCTTCGTCGGCAGTCGAGGTTGCAGTAATGACAAATCGATACACGCTCGTCCCGGGAAACCGACGACGTCCGACGGCACAATCCTCTGGTGATTCGGGTCGATGGAGAGGAGCACACCAACATTTCAGTGCTGGTGCGCACAGAGCCCAAAAGGTGACCCCCTTCAAGCCTGTCGCAAGATGTCACTGAAACTTTTCACCGAGCGGCTTCGGGCTCATTTCCGCTCCTTCGCTTTATTTCTTACGTAGAGTTATGACGTCGACGGTTACATCGATCAGTCTACCTATTGTTCTGCCTACGTCTTCGACGATCCCGCCTTTTTGTCCCTAGCGTGCTCGAGTCGCGCGACTGCTGAATGCAAAGGCAGCTATTTATGCAGCCGCAAAATAAGTAGTTTCCAAGTCTGTAAACTTTTAGGTTCTACCGTTTCATCTATATTTTCGTTTGAAATGTAGGTTTTAATGTGTTTTTGAGGAATAACAATTGATTTTTGACATATACATACATACATAATTAAGTTGTTACATAATACTACTTGGGATTTTTATGATGAAAGTGCTTTTGAATATAATGGATTGAAGGAATAGGATTCCAGATAAGATCAGGAAGGTCCCAGCAGGGTTCAGGTGGATTCAATTTAGATCCACTTGGAATCCAGTTTACACCTATCAGAATTTATTTAATAAAGTTTAAAGACGAATCACTAACCTCGATTGATAGATATATACCATTTAGAGTTTCACTTATTTCAAAAAATCCACTTGGAAATATAGATAAATGGACTGGATTCCAGATCATTTTAGCTAGAGCCTGGGGTGATGAATGCAGTCCGTCCATCCTGATTCCAAGGGAATCTAGGTACAATCCACCAGGGTCCAGTTGCGATAATCACCAGAAATCCATGCAGCATTTGTCCACGGACTAAAATTAGACCTACATTGGATATCCAGATATGTGCGAATAATGGATGTCCAGATTCGTACTAAAAATGTACATCCAGTTTTTGCCCACTAGAAAATGTATGTTTACGTTTGTTTCGTGGTGAATTACCTTATTGAATTTCTATAATAAATCGATAATTCCTGTAATATTCTTTCTATATACTAGATTTGTTATCATTGATTAGCTTAACGTTCTAAATATTTGGTTAAAATCAAAATTGGACCCTGATTAGATACCCTTGGAAGTAGGATGGGCGGACTAGATTTTAGGTGAATCCGAGAGGCTTAGAGATGGATCTAGCTAAAATGATCTGGTATACGTATAGTGTTATACACGTCTAATTTTGCAGAATATTCAATTTGCAAAACCGAGAATATATATATCAAAATAATATTTTTTGAAAAAAATGCAACTATACTTAACACGGCGAAGTATTCTGCTTGCAGTAATGTCTTACAAAGTCATATATTTTTCAGAATATCTTATAAAAAAATCAAAAAATTATATATATTTTGTTTAAAATATTTTATTTAAAAAATTGAAATTAACCTATAATAAATTTTTCACGTCATTCAGAATGTGTTATACCTGTACACACAAATTTATATTTATATATAATACCTACGCAAAGCTATATTTCATTGTAGAGATCATGAATGCCACGTTACCAATGAAATTTTTTTACTCACTTGTAGATTTGAAGATATTTTCCTAATTTCAATTCATTTTTTGGCACATAACCAAAATAGCAGATTTAAAAAAATCATAAAAATTTTGAAGTTATTGTTGTGTATTTTTCGTATTGAAAAGTAACGGAACTGATTCTATATTTCAACAAAAAATGTGCAACATAGCCTAAAGATTGAAAAGTACAACATGTATATATACAGATAAAAATAAAAAAAAAAAAACATTGACTTTCGAATTTTCATAAGAAACGATTCACTATTATGTTTTAGAAGTCGGTAATCACAATTGTGCTATAGATTTTGCAAAATTCAAAATGGCGGATTCAATATGTCTGACAAAAATTCCAATGATGCTCAGATTTCACTGAAAATCGATACGCAGCGTTATTCACATCTTAGCCTTTGATTGGTTGAATTATTTCTATGAAATTCAGCGAGACACACACACACACACATAATATTACATTATGTGTTACATGTGACAATACTGTCATTTTTAAGAGGTTAGGATGGATTTCGAGCACCTTTGGTTGAAATCCAGAATCACTTTCATTACTTTTTCAATTAAGAAAAAATTCATAAAATAATTTTTCTTTAAATCCACCATTTTTGGTTTTTAAACAACTATAAGTGAAATGAGTTTTGAAGGAAAAAATAAAAAGGAGCATACTCGAAAAATGATGGAGTAGATCACTTTGATATTAATATTAATCCCATTTCCCTGTTCAGAATGAAGCTCGAAAATCAACAACAAAAATCTGCATCTTTGGGATTTAATGGCTTATATATATTTGAAATTGTTTCAAGAATATCCATGAATTTTAACGATTCCAATGAACAACATTTTCGAATGTGGGATTCCACGAGAAATTTCCGGTACGGAATCCCGTACAAGAATTGTCATTACAGTACACAAAATAAATGTTATACAAAAGGTTCATTGTAATAAGGATCCGACTAATTTGTAATCATAATTAACTTTATTGTAAGCAACACATAACACGGATGCGCAGGCCTTTTTAAATAAAACAACGCGACATTTCTTCTTTTTTTTTTCATTCTTGCTTCAAAATTTATCGCAATTTTAAACGAACAATAAACACGTTAAATACCTCGAGACCTTTCTTACGTAATTAAGTCACGTTTCGGCTTTATTAAGCTTCATTAATATTTCACTAATTAAATCGTAATTTCTCTTATACAGAATATTTCTAAGATATCGTGCGATTTTTCTATTTTCTCTTTTATTGTTTATATAAATACTTTTCTGTTTATAAATACATTAATACATTCGTATAATATATATATATATATATTATACATTGTAAACGGTATGGAAATTTAATATCTCATACTATATACCCTTGCATAGTGTATATAGTACATTACGCAAAAAAAATCTCGAGGGGGTTATAATAAATTGTTTTTTTTTTTTTTTTACAGTAATTGCTGCAAATTTTTGCCTATACATATATATATATATGTGTGTACTTTATCGCTTAACATCTCTTATTCTTTCAACACATTCGCGCTTCTTCATTCAGCGGCATCCACGTGCTAGTTGATAAGATCGCTGCATATTACATTGTAATCGTAATGGTCGTTTACAATAGGCAAGATCTTGAGCTCCGATTACACTTGCGAATTTTGTCAAAGCTTCTTTCTATGACTGCGCTTTGACAAGCTCGAGGATGGCACAAAACTTCGGTAACATTATCTAACGATAATAATTGTAATAATAATAATAATAATCGTAATTAATAGTAATAGTATTTCATACAATAATAATAATAATAATATATAATAATAATAAACATATCAACTATGCCATCGCTTTGTTAATCATTTGCAACATAATATACGTATATATACTAATCGCGAGCGCGGCTCTCAAATTGCAACAAAAAAAAATTGTTTAAAACTTTTTTTTTGTTTTTTTTTTTTTTGTAAAAGCTTTCATTGCACCAATATATTAAAATCGAATTGACGTAACGGTATAAGCGGTTTGATGCAATCGCGCTTATCGTCCAAGATATGACTTTTTTGTTTGTTTAGTAAAGCTCGCAGGTCGCGTTTCGGCGAAAATCTTTAGTCGCGCTGCCTATATATATATATATATAATAGTAACTTCATACAATTCCTTATGTACACGAATACATTCGTCAAGCATCGTGCTGAAATTTCGCACATCGAAGAACTTGACGACCTATTGTATGTTGCGTTCTCGCGAAATAAAACTCGAATTCTGTTTTGTCGGTTTTTTTTTTCTTCATGCACGAAGAATATTGAGGTAACGATCGCATCAGGATAAATCGTTGCGGGCGAAATCGTTGTTTCGACCACCATTAGGTCTTCGAGAATTCTCGATTGCGTTATTAAGCTATGGATATCTTTTCATTTGCGTATTTTGCAATATTAGTTTCGATTTTTGTTTTCGGTTCGTTGCCAACTTTTAACGCGCGTGCTCCTTGCAGAATGGACGGCCTCCCTTCGCGTAGAAGCTTTGACCCTCGAGGTTTTTCTTGCACATCTGAAAATTAAGGAATATTCTTAATTTCACCATTATGCTTTCGTTTGATTACAAGATGTAACGTCATTCGAAAATTAAAACCATAATGTAATATAAAACAATGTAATAATGCCCAAAAGACACGGAATGAAGTGCGAGACTGACGAATGTACGGTATAACGTGGTTTCTTCCGTATATGGACAATTTTATGAGAAATTCTTCAGGTGGTTTTACCATGCGAAGGAAATACGTGAAAAAAAAACAACGTGGAGGTTCCGCGTGGAAAAACCACGTGTACATTCCATGTGGAGATTCCATGTGGAAAAACCGTGTGAAGTTTACACATTGAGATTCCATGCGCACAAAAGCAATGTGG
>JAPYZR010004143.1:0-12832 GCA_030522945.1 Trichopria nigra | reverse complement strand
TGTGTTCTTTTTCGCTCGCGCAACGTAAAGTGTGTTTAAATTCAATTTGACGGATTTATTTATAGTTGTTAATAGATTTCAATAAAAAATAATATTACACGGTCTGGAAATACGACGGACCTACTCTTGCGACTGGCAGGTCATTGTTAGAGGCCAACAATAACAACAAAAGTTTTAAATGTCTACTACAGTTTATTAACAATTCACCCAGCAACCAAATGAATAATAAATCTGAATTGAAATCATTTTCGTCGCGACAATAATTTTTATACATTTCTCAAATGCTCCTGACGTACGAAGTCATTGCGCTTTACGGAACAACGAATCTCTACAGCAGGTTATAAAAGCCCCGTAGAATTTTCCCGAGTTCAAAAAGTAACTCGAGAGCAGCGACTTGGTCGGAGATCGAGGTAGGTTGGGATTTCGTCGTTAAACGTTTCCTTGTGCCGGTTAAACTTCCGAGGATCTCGGAGCACGCGGTCGAGAAACACCTGCAGCTTAAGGTTAAGTTTGGTTAGGTCAGGTTTCGGGTAATCGACGACGCCGCGTTTGTCATGAAACTTTCGTGCGTATATATATATACGTGTCCGAAGCAGAACAACTTTTACCTTTATCATAAAACTTGAGTCTTAAGCGCAGACTTACTCATTTCGATGGAGGGCTTCCTGATGCGATTGCGAGATGATACCAAGTTTCGAGGATACTCGCGCCTTATAGCGTTTCCGATCTATGATTTCAGAAATAGACCTTCGGCTAAGTTCAGAATTTTGCGTTTGTAATGTTTCCAATGCACTCCACTGAGAATTTCATTGAAACCACTACTGGCTGGCCCCTGCATTTTGGTTTATAAGGCGATGAAAGTATGTTCCACCGAGTCCAGGCAACATACTTAAGAAAAAACCAACAAATGTGGAAAAAAGAGCTAATTGAGTAGAGTATCGATGCATCCGTCTTGAAGGTTTTTCCTGTCAGAGGTATTGAAACTTGAAAATCATCCTAAACTGAAATCATGGCTTTTGCAATAGTATAATGACTTCAACATCATTTACTTCAAACAGATCGTCTCTTTTTTCTATTAATGCAACTAGATGGAACTGATATGGCTGGTTTTGATCCAGAACAACATGGTGCCAACCCACCGTAAAAGCAATGAGACGATGAATTTACAAAATATCACGTTTAGTGTTTTCTTTCTACCCTGCAAACAGAGCAATTAACATTTAAGTAAGTTGTTACATAAATGTTACACCATTCTTAGAATTATGATTGCTGGGTATCTGTCTTCCATCTTTTTCCTTTCTCCCTTCATTTCTCTATCTCTCTCTCTTCCTCTCTCTTCTCTCTTCTTGTCTCTGTCTTAGATACGCTAATCCTCCGTCTTGACTATATTCGACCCGTTTTTGTCACGAACGGCGTAGCGCCACACGTGAGCCAAGTTTGATGAGTTGGTAACTAGTTTCAGAATAGCGTGCCTGTCTATGATCTTAATTGAACATCAAGATTCGTGAAATCATGCGTGCTGCAGAAATATGTTAAATGCTATCCGGCAGGCACCGGTATCATTTTGGCATCGTCGGATTCGCTTATACGACATGGTGAATGAATGGCTTAGGGTTTATTAGAGGGTTCGCATGTCGCTGATTTCAATTTGTATAGCCGTTTGACTGGAAGTACGGTGCATTCGCAAAATATCAATAATGACGACTGAACGCATGAAGAAATGTTTTGAAATGGAATATTGTTTTGTACGGTCATAAAATTTTGTAGACATTTTTTTATTTAAAATGGATCTTTGACGCCATTATGCATTGAAAGTTATCAAGTGAAAAGTTACATGCAAAATGGAACGTTGGGCATTAAGAATGTGATGACGATAAGAATGTCAACGGAGGCATCCGTCCATGCATTAAATGTGAATTAAATATAAATAGTCAAATTGATCTGGGAAATTTATTGAATCCTTTTTTATTGACATATTTCATCTGACATGATTTTGTAATAAACTATTTCAATGTTTTTCATGCGTCTTAAGACGATCATGGGATTCATCCATCATCGAACGATGTGATACTGACATTTTAATTAAAACCTTCCAACTTTTCACCGATCCATTTGGGCTTCTATAGCCAATTTCTGTAAGGAGTTATGAGACTGAAACTACAAATATTCAAGATTCTATTCTATTATGTTAAAAAGTAACATGTTTGTTAATTGGTAAAAATTCTTTTCGTTACTTTTCATATCTTCTTCTTTTTTTATTATTTTTTATTTTATTTTTTATTTTATTTACTTTTTCTTTTAATGTCTGTACCAATACTTGCTGTCTTCTCACCCTGCTAAACCTTCTCGAGAGTGCACCTATTTTGGTAAGGAGTTATGAGTCTGAAATTACAAATTCATGCTTCTATCTTTTTCAGTTCAAAAGTAGTTCGTTTTTGTTAATTAACATACATTCTTTTCATTATACTTTTCATATCCTTTTCTTTGCGTTTTCTTTTAATGTTTTTTCTTTCATTTTTTCACTTTTTGATTATTTCTTTCTTTTTTAATTTTATTTTTTTATTTTTATTACTTTCCTTATTTATTTTTACGTCTCTTTTTTTCTTTTTTTTAATTTATTTTTTGTTTTATCTTTGTTTTAATTTCCTCTTTTTTCTTTCATTTTTCTTTCTTTTTTTTTCTGTACTAATCTTTGCTCTCTCTCCTCTCCCTTTTCTAAAGAGCGTCATTTTCGATATCCAACCAATTCCTAGTGTCAATTTCAATAAATTTAAATAATATTAATTAAATAATATTTCGTTATAAACATATCATGACCATGAAATGTCAAGCAACGTTAAATGATATTTCAAAACGAAAAAGTAGAATTCCCTAATTCTAGTGATAAGAATCACGACCTCATAATTATTATGGATGAATTGAAGTAGAATTGAATAAAATCGAATGAGATGCGCAGTAAAAACAAAATGTCAAATGAAAACAAAATAATTATTTGAGAAGTAAAGTTACAAAAATCTCCGAAACACACGGTACTATTCAATAAATATAAACATCATCTTTTTTACACCGTACTATATATTATTTATCATTTTTCTTATCGTTTTTTTGAAGTCAACGAACTCGAAAACCTCCTTTTTTTAAAAAACTATTTCGATTTTTGAATTCAATCATTTCGTTTTGTATCATGCTGAATACGGTTTTATTATTGTTTTGGTTGAAGTAAATATCTTCTTTATAATTTAATAATATACTTGAATTATACTTGAATACTACGTATATATATATTGTATATATTCCAAATTGCACATCTGAAACAAATATTAAAATGCGTAATTAATAAAAATTGGACAAAATATATACAAAGAGAAAAATTGAAATTATTGATTGCACTCTTTGGATTAAGCGTTTTTTCAATATAGTATATTATAACAACAATGATAACCTTCTTTATTCTGTAGTCAAAACAAACATTGCACGGTGTACTTATGAAAATGTACATAGTTACATAGAGCAGAGGGTATAAGGCATACCGCAATGTTTGCAAAGCTGCGCCTGCTTGATCCCAACGTGATTTCGCCATTATTATTAAAATATGATTTACAAAATGCATTATTTATTTTTGCAATGCAATTTATATGTAATGTAAAACAAATACAACTATTTAATAATTGTAATAATACTAAAATATATAATATAAATATTTTTTTAACAATTACGCAATAAAAGGAAATTACAAAACTAACCAGTATATCTGTTTGAAGTTAACGATATATATAGGAACATCGATTAATATAAACATATTTTTTATATTAAAAAAAAAACATATTGAAATCAATATATTTCATTAATTATAAGATAAGATAAGATAACTTTTTATTCCCATAAATGATATACAGAAACCAGTAATTGAGAAGAGTATACATTCATTACTTACATTACATTTGATTAATTAATAACATGAGATATACATATATATATAGTGCATCTAACAATAGTTATTGCGACGTAATAACATATCTGAAGTGTTATTACGCTCGCATCTATCGTATGTGAAGTACGGTTTACGACTAAAAGGCAATATAGTTACCAAGCAAGACTCCATTCATTAATTATCCAATCCAATAAAATTTCAATTCCAACGGAATTAAATAATAATTAATATTGATGTGACGACAGATTGGAAAAGATTGAATATTCCATATAAAGTTATCGACTTCATATTCCATTATAGATACCGCATTAAAAATGGAACTAAAGAGCATTCCCTATTAAAAATCCCCATATGACATCCCATGTGGGAATTTGACGTGAAATCCCACATACGAAAAAGTTGTTTTTTGGAACCAAATAAATTCTGGTATATTTTTTAGACAATTTTAAACAAGAAAGAAATATGTTTTATTCCATTCTATTTTTTCTTCTATTACAATAAAACGTGTTTCTTTCTTGTTTTACATTGTCAAAAAAATATCCTAGAAATTTTTTGATTCCAAAAAACAGAATTTTCTTATGTGGGATTTCACGTCAAATTCCCACAAATATTTTTAAATATTCCTGTATGGTATCCCATTAATGACTTCATTACTTTTAACATAGAGGCCAGAAAAAATTGGGCAGAAACTGCTGTCATTTTCTATTAGGGTTCTGCCTAATATTATCGTAATATTTTTATATACCATTTATTATGAATAAGGTTATGCACGCTGAAGGCTTGCTGGTCTTCAATCATATTTTTGCTCGTATTATCTACATTGTTATTGATGTTAAACCTATTTTCTCAAATATCATTTTTAGCAGCATGGATATCGAGTTTGTTCGTCGTCTTCTTCTTCAAATGTCATAGGATTGCTGACCTCAACCTCATCTTCTCCAATATTTACGTATGAGAAATCAATTGTAGTCGATTTTTATATGTACACCTCGCTGTTTTAATTATATGTTTATTATTAAATTACGAAAGAAAATCGTCGTCCTACTAAGTTTACATACGTATTGTATTTGAAAATAAAAACGAAAAAGGTTTTAAGAGGAGATGTAAACAAATAAACTGGATATTTTGACTTGATAGTATATGTATCTAATATTTGAATAATTTTACTGCATAGTTATTAGATACAATGATTGTGTACAAATTTTGAATAATTTGACAGAACTTATTAGGCAATATATTTAGTCAAAATCGTGGCCACTTTAAATCCAATTTTAATATCCAGTATTTGGACAGTTTTGCAACAAAAAACTGGTCTATTTATATTTGTCTAGAATTGCTCAGTTTATACGAATACTTTTATTGCATACACTTTTAAAACAATAATTTTAGATAGCAACTACCTTGTATCTAGTAAAATTGGGCAGAATTTCTGTTATAGGGTATTTATCCTTTTATGGAAGTACATATACACATAGTATATTTCAGCTTATTTCATGCGTCATGTCCAGTTCTAATTGCTTCTTTCCACTCGTTATCAACTTCACTAATGTGATTGTCATACGTTGAAATTGCATATCTCATTTTCGTTATTTGACGAAAGTTGAACAAAAAACGGAATAAAAGACGAAAGAAATAAAAATTTATTGATGAAGAATGAAAGTAAATGAATGTTTATTAAAATATAATTATTAAGGTTATTTAACGATGACGGTTGGATACGTTTAAAAACTATAAATATGTCGAAAGAGGTCTGAAAATGAAAAAAAAATTTACAATTAACAAACGACGTATAGCTGAAGAGCAATTAAATACAACAAAAATCAAATTTTAAACAATTGATGACAAAAATAAAGATCATTTTTTTTTTTAATGTATAACGCAATAACAAATATAGCTTCTGAAAAAATTCAATAAAAAGGAATCAGACTTTTCCTATTCAAATAAAACCGCATCGGCAAAAATACTGAAATTTACGAAAATTATCGACAATATATAAGGAAAATTACAGATATTGCAAATATATGATTAGATTCGACAACTTTATAGTCGGAGTACCTATATATATACTTTATGTCTGTTAAAAGAATGGAAAAATAACAATGTAAACTATAGCGCAGCATTAATTATGCTATATATAGGAATATTTCTTTTAAGATATTGATTTTACATAATCCTTCCTGATCATCTTTTAAGAAACAACTTTTACTATCTAGTTGAATTTTATACTGGAAAAATTTTACTTGAATAATATCAACAAAGAATTCTTCATTTAATAATTTATTTTGCTAAGTTAAAAAAAATACTATATTCAAAATCCTACAATAACCAAGAGTTTAAATTTAATTAAAAAATATAAAAATAATAATAATTGAAGGATTCATATTTCACTTTCAATCACAGGGAAAACGGATACACAATAGATAAATTTAAAACAAAAAATGATGACGCATCCATTTTGCCAAAAAATTTCAAGTTTGGATTCTTGTAATTCATGGAGTGTAACAAAAATGTACCTAAAACGTCCCCGAAGTATTCAAAGACCCACAGAAATTAGGCACGTAAATTGTACATATATAATTTTTTATTACAATTTTTTAAATTTCACACTTTTGAATTCAAATGTTTTTAGAATGATTGACAAGTATTCGCTACTTTACAAATTTTCAGATTTTATTATTTATGGATTTGCATGTATTCGAGCGTAATATTCTCGTTAAAGATGTAACCTTCCCGAAACGTTACATTTATATCCATTTATCAAAACAAATGTAACGTTACATGTAGAAACGGTAACTCGAATTTTGATAATCAGCTAATATATTTTAATTTTGCAAAGTAAGTTAACATCCTCAAATATATGGCCAATAAGAAATCACTGACAGAGTCGTTTGAAAACGGTACTTGCACGAGTTAGGGATGCGAATTTCCCATTTAACTCGAAGCGCGATACTCGAACGCTCAAAGTTTAACGTACGTAAACGATGATCTTAATCCGGCTGGCCATTCAAGAATCGCGTTTCCGGCGAGTTGCAATGTCTGCATTACACAAATTTACAATAGTAATACCAGAACATCAAAGTTGAACTATAATATATATATATAGTCGTGTCTAGGCGATTCTCCGACATGACATTCCAGGGTATTTGCCGAATAGAGAAACTCAATATTTGTCGTTCTTGATTCAATGCTACATTTCGGCAGCAGATTTTCAATTTGTTTGCCTACTGAGTCATCAGATCAGCATCTGGGTTTGTCTTTTCAGCGTAAAATAGTTTCGGACTTCAATATATACTCCAAGTCAAGATTTGTTTTTCACAAGACGTTTCAGTTGCGATCTGCTTTTTAATAGCGAACAATGCGCAGTAACGCCGTTTTCAAGTTTCCAGTCAACTTTGATATTTCAATGCTACAAGTTTGATATCTTCGGAAGAAAAATAAAAGGGTAAAATTCATCGCAAATTTTGCGTCATAAACGAATAGAGTATGACCTATGAGGATTTTAACTTTGGTTTTTTCCATTACCGTTGAACTTTGCCCGAATCTTTTTAACTAAATATATATACAATAAGAGAAATGGAAAAAACCATTCGGAAATCTATTTCGATGGGCATACTCCTGCAAATTCATCAACCCGTACTAATCGTTAATAAATTGTCTATTGTCTAACAGAGATGGATATTAAAGACGAAGATGAACCTATAGGTTGTCATCTTTGGGGCACAAGCCTGGATTACCCAACTCCTATAACTTCATGCCATGGTCTACAAAGTTTAATGTCTATAAACGATTCTGTAATCCCCCAGATATTGAAGATTTACTTGTGGGGTCTGTACCAATATTCCATCATAGCTCTGCAACGTTCCTGAATTCATGCTTATAACATAATTTTTAAGCCACGACTTTATCAAGATAAGGACAATAGATGAATTTCTTAAAAAGAGTTAGAGAAATTAATAGTCAGGAAACAAATCTATTAAAAAAAAAGAAATCCGTTATCATATTACATGTTATTATATTATATCATAATAATGCTTGACGATAGTGTCCAGAGTGAAATCTCAAATTCTCAGATTAGCTAAATCGCGGGTCATAATACTGTATTCGTGTACGAGACGCCAAAGTTGGATGCTTACGGCCCCTGCAATTCTCCTGAAACTAATCGCGTGGCCATCGCCGAGACGTATCTCCAGAACCTTAATCACAGAAATAACTTTCCGGAAGCGAAGTGGGTTATTTCACTCTGACCCGTATAATATTTCACGGCACGATAAACCGGCGAGAGTGAGAGAAAGAGCGATGGCCGATGATAAAATAGTCTATGAATTTCTAAGAGTGAAGTAACACTCGCAGACGGTCCCAGTTTTTTACTAACATGATCTCGCATAAAAAGAAGAAAACCCTTTGTTTAGTGTTAAATCAGTGTTGGTTCTGTCTGTGTGCTATGGATAGAATCGACTCTGCTGTAGCCCAATTAGAATAAATGTTGCCCACTTGATGTCCATTATTCGTCCATTTTTCGTCCATTCGTCCGTGGAGGGAAATTTACATCCACTGCATCTGACGTGCATGTGACAACTGGACAAGTTAGACATCCATTTTATGTACAATGACATTATTTGGGTGACCAATGGATCTACTAGTGTTGTTTGGGAGGAGTCAATGTCTTGAGTATCGCTTCTGGAACAAGAAAATAATTTCTTTCCATTTGGTGAGGATAAGGATACTTCATAAATGTGGACATAGTGACGCCTTATTGTAAAGACCGACAGTATAGATTGCGCACTTTATGTACATAATATCAGAAAGTATTGTAAATGTGCGAGATACCCAGGTACAGAAGTTGTGTAATGTGGATGGGATGGGTCTAGAAAGCTAATAGTCACAGCAGTGATCGAAAAGTGTCACTATATGGAAGTCGTTATATAAGTAGGTCACTGTATCAACGCTGCACTATACTGAGATCAACATGCCTTTGCCGAGGTATATAAGAATACTGACACAGATATAGGAATTATGTTGTCAGAATAGTCGCTATTGTAACTTTTCTGCCTTGAATGTAACTAGTTCTGCCATTATTCCATTGAAACTTTGGATTTTTCTGTGCAAGGTCATGAAATCATCGTTTTAGGCACAGTTTGATCGAAAGTCCATTCTGACATAAAGAATAATCACTATACCCCTACTTGGACTGTATACCTCCAGTTTGTTGGAGAGAATCTCTCCTTAAATGAAAAAGTCTAAACGCTTTAAAACATAATCCTGAGATTGAATGATAAGCAATTTGTTTTGCTCGATACTATTCTTGAGATAGAAGGGCTGGATGTATTCACTCGTTTAGGTTTCCCATTTCACTTAGAGAAAGGGGTAGAGTGACAGCATAACGAAGCTGAATATACGTGCAATCCGAATAAGAAAGGGTATGAACGATCGAAAGCATTGTTCGCAATGTTAATGACAGCGAAGGCAGCCGGAAAAGCCCGAGAAAGCTGCGCGGAAAAGGAGGCGAAAAGAATCGCTGCACCTGTTGAGCGTTTCCGTTTCCGTGCGCGGGAATTGCATTTCGCTGCGGTCTTTATGCATCAAAGCTTTATGTGCATGGTAAAGATTGTCAATTTCCAAGCCCACGCTGCTGTCGCCGCTGTTATATTGCAATAGTGATATTACACGATACCGTACTGAACATATTACTGAAATATTGAACGGTGACGTCAACATTGCCTGAAAATATACTTGCGTCACTACTCTGCTTTCATTACTTTTTGGACCTGATATCGAGACGTCGAGTGTACGCGAAATTAACTTTCTGTAATTATATATTTGGTCTACATTTTGCGGAATCGTGCTTTTGTTGATACAATAATCCTTCTTATTAATACAAAATTTGAACTTTCGATCTTTACTTATTTACTGGGTGGTTTCTGGATTTGTAATGCAGAAAAACTAAAGCATGAAAAACTATATATATGTTTACGTACCCATACTCCCCTGCTATGTGCTGCACTGAATGCCGATTAAAAGAGGAGGACGCTGTATCACAGTAGCAATCAGGATGGACTTCACCATTGTTAGAGTTTTCCCTTGTTCGATCGTTAATATATACGTCGGAATGTAACGTTTCAGAGTCACGTCTGAATACACGAGTTAAAAACAAACAAAAAAATACTATAATATTAATATGCTTTTTTTCTTAGCGCATATACAGCAGTAACTTTGGAACTCCACGTGGAAATATCCGCCTTGCGTCAGGCGATCTATATCGATTGACCAAGCATATAAGTAGATCCTCGTATGCATATATGTATAACTTGTATAAGATTCAAGTATACGTATTGAGTAACCAATGGAACAATGTATATACACAAATAAGATTAAAGGAGTGTGAACGAGAGAGGGAAAAATAGACAGACATTAATTGTCAACATTTGAGATGGCTAAAACTTATGAAAATTAAGATGAATGGAACAAAATCAATAAATTACATTTACAATCCTCAGATAGACACGATGCTATTGTCACAGATAAATATATCTATACCAGCAAATGGTGAAAATATCTCTGAATTCACCTATACGACTGAAAAGTATTGAAAATTCGAAGTTACTTTGAAAAAATGCTAACCACATCATGACAAAATAAGCTTCTTTAATTCAATACTGAAACCAGGTTGGATTTATGGGGTCCAACTGTGGGGATCCTTTTTGTAGATAGTACAGTAAAACCTACGATACTGTTCTTTGTCCGTTTCGCCACCCCACAATACTGTGCAAACGCGGAGGCGTGGAAGTCATCCCTATACTCCTTCGACCTCCTACGTCACAAGATGACGGTTTCGCCGACATGTGTGTATAATCTGTGAGATCTATGTTTGTATGGGGCATATAGTGGGGGTAACCTCTCACAGTACTATGGGTAAAACTTTCACAGTATTGTGGGTTGCACAGTATCGTAGGGAACGGTATCGTAGGTTTTACTGAAACTAAAATGTCAACTTATTACTTCATCGATTTCACGTGAATACATTTTTCATAAACTATCAGACCCAGTTTTTGTACGGACTGAATCAAATCCAAAATCTCACTGTCTTGAATAGAAACCCTTTTGAGAAAAGAATTCATTGTTTACTTCAAACGCCATATTTTGTACATAAAGCATACGTTTAGAAAAAAAATATACATATACAATATTAAATAATTTTTAAAACAATCTGAAAAGTTTTCAATTTTATAACGACTCAAGCAAACGGTATTTGTCGACAGCAGCGCAATGATGGCCACCACCGCAGGCGCCCCAAGCTGGTGCGATTTCCGCCTAGGTATAAAATTGTCAATCGTGAAATAATTTCACCGAGCTGGTCAGCTCGTTTCAGTTGCGATTCAATTTCCCCAAAAAATATCGCGCCGCGTGGACGAAAATTATTGCGACTGCCTGCCGGAGATACATATATACGCGGATTCAGTGGGGGGTGTGGGCTCGCGCCGCCATATCGGCCGCCACTTGTTCAGGGGGCGACAATAACCGTTTATTCATATTTCAAAGTTCAATGCGCTATCAAGCGGCCGATGTACACATGCGGTATAAAACAACGCGAAATTGCATTCCTAACATTCGACAAGCGGCCCGCTTTATCACGCTTTTTTTCGAAGGCGTAGTATCTGGCAACGGATGCTGTGCTTTTAGCCCCGCAAATCGCTTTACGCGTGAATAACGGCCCGTTTCCGCGTTCCAATGTATGACTTTGTGGTGTAGGCGTGAAATACGTGGTTGCGGCCTTTTCTTTCACCCTTTACTTCTTTTATATTTCGAAGGTCATGACAACAGACGGATTTCCAAACGTAAAATGATTCTTATTGAGAATCATTCAATCTATTCTTTGCATTATTCAAATTGAGGGACTTCATGGATTGTGGCAATACGAAAACGTTCATTAATGTACATTACACGAGCCTTTTATATTTCCGATGACTTGTAAAGGATGGTTCCCCTTATGAAGGAGGAAGGGACTTTGGATTTTCGGTTTAGTTCTTAATATGGCTAAATTGATACTGAATGAAAATCAAACACGTTGGTAAAAATGGGACTCTCGGCGTGACAAAGACGGGTAAGCTATGTATAGGATAATCATGTGCTGGCCAAGCGGATGTAAACCAATCAATTCAAAGCATTCTTCCATACTGGATGAATATCTTATCCAGAGGTTCTTTTTGTGTTGTTGGAATGTTTCATTACTACTATGGCGAATGTTTCCGGGACTCTTGCTAAAATGTTTGTTTCGTCTAATAAAGTTTGGCGTACAGTAGACGTCGCCTGATGTAAGGACGGGCGAAGCATTGAATTTGTGAACGAGAAATTTTACGATTCTTCGATTTTGGCGATGTTTTGGTGAAAAACTTCATATATGTGATTTCGCGTCATACTTTAACGGCTATTAATCATCGTGGAAGTGATGCAGATGTCGCATTTTCTTGAAAGTGACAAAAGCATATCGAAATTTCCATTATGTGTTTGTGGTAACGCAATTGTGTCTACATATATATGAACAATTTTTTTCCATTAATGAAAATAATTCATAGTACTATAAGTAAAATTCATTAAATAACGATTGACACTTTAATAAATGTAGGCGAACATGTTTTGCCCCATATATCCGTGTTTGTGAATGTCGATGTGAATCCATAAAAATTATATTTTATTTCAATTGTTGACGTACTCGAGTATATAGTGTCTATCGACAAATGGAAGCCATTTATTTCACTATTTAAAACAACTTTGATAATTGGGCCGCATTTTCCCCAAATTGAAAACATATATTTCGGAATAAGTTGAAAACTCCAGAAAATTAATAGGGATATATAAGAATAAAATTATATATTATATAAATTCCATTTATTTCAACAAAATTAA
>JAPYZR010004142.1:0-17796 GCA_030522945.1 Trichopria nigra | reverse complement strand
ACAAAAAACATTTCCCCGATAAACTTTAAACTTCCATATCTTTCTGAATTTAGTTAGAAAACTTGCGATCGAAGCGCGTCGAGGGTCCAGGGGGCGGAGACCGGGAGAAGGTTGGCGGCCGAAGGCCGCCTGGGCAAAACCATAAATTTTTTTTTCAAATTTCTGTTTACTGGGAATTCACGTCTGACGCTCCAAAAACTCTCATTGTTACTTCGATTATGATTGAAAATAATTAGGAACACATAATATCTGAAAATATAGGGAGTGTATATTAGGACAAATTTATTAAATTCCCAATATTAGTGCATGTGTAGCGGCATTTATCATTTAGCTACAAAATTATTTTAATTTAAAATATAATTTAATTCTTGAAGTCAGGTCGAAAATAACTTTAAGAACGGAAAACGTAAACAACTCGAAAGATGTAAACACATCCAAAAATTCCAAAAGCGTAAACACTTCCAAGAAGTCGGAAGACGTCAACACTTCCGAGAAATGCAGCGCAGGCGGCCTGTGATTTTTGCGGCAGTATTCCAGCTCTAGCTATATAAAGCATAGATGTTAAAGCATGTGGCAGTTAACAGCAGACTGGCACACATCGGCTCTTATGAGAGCCAAAAGGAACTGAACAGATCTTTTCAGAGCTCCTACGGATTCAAACAGTTCTTTTCAGAACTCGTCGGAACGGAACAGCTCTTTTTAGAGCTCCTACGAATTCAAACAGTTCTTTTCAGAACTCGTAGGAACTGAACAGCACTTTTCAGAGCTCCCACGGATTTCAATAGTTCTTTTCAGAACTCATAGAAACTGCGTAGCTCTTTTCAGAGCTTCTACGGATTTGAATAGCTCTTTTCAGAGTTACCAGGAATTAATATATTCCTCGTAGATCCAGTATCAACGCTAAGGGAGTTTCTACCTGGATCGCCAAGATACTGCATGGAAAGGAAACCTGCTGACGGAAGGGGCTAGGTGGAAACCAGTTACCGGTGGACGTCCCGTTGGCGAAGACAAGGTATCTAGGACACGAGAGGCAACTACGACTGGAGCTCCCTGTTAGGGTAGCAGACGTACCGCAGGCACTTTGTTAATATTGCTTGCAGAATCCAAGCAGCTTTACCTCGGTTTAAAAGAAACCGATACCACAGGCACTCTATTTGAGTTGCCTGCATACCCAGCCGTGGTCTCCTTTTGACGCGGGAGGTTGCCGTTTTCCGCGATCACAGTGAGATGCACAGAGCGCGCAGGCCGCGGCAGAGCGTCGAAGCGTGCGGTCGACTTTCGCCTTTCCCGGTTTTATCCGTTTTTTGTAGGTTTTTCTTGGATGTGCGAACGCTGCGAGCCATCGCATTGATGAATTGTTGTTCGACGGCTTTTGAGTGCGTGCGGTTTATTTCCACGTGAACTAATTAGCGACAATTTGTTGTGTGGCGACCTTTCCTGTGTGAAATTGTGGGAGATTCGGCCACGTGGATTTACGTACCATCTCCGCGGGCTGCACTTACGCGGTGAGCCGTGTGTCCCCGTAGCTCAGGTGACGGTTCCCTCGAGACGTTGAGGCGTACCTGCGGCATTGGAAGGTGCACCCTCCCGGTCCGGGACTAGGAGAGGACGCGTCGTGCTTTTCAGCCACAGTTTAGGTAAGAGAGATCTCTTAGTGCGCGTAACAAAGGATCCTCGCGGCGAAATTTGAAATACACTCGGTCGTCGCGGTAGTGTCGGATGTTAAGTGTAATTGCGGTTATTAATTGTAATCTTTCTTGTCTATATTTGATATTTGTTTTTAATTTAATAAAGGTATACGCTTGCCCGGGCTTTTCTCTCTACTCCGTGAGAGTTTTTATGCCTAGGCAAGTGCATTATTTTCCCGCGAAATCTTGTGTGTGTGTGGAGTGATTTATTAACCTAATCCTCGTTCATTCCTCAAAATTTAGCGAACGATATCGACCTAATATTAAAGTAATATTTCTTCGTGTTAAATAAGTTCAAGATCATTTCATGTAAGGTTTATAAAATATGTTCGAAGGAAAATAAATTAAGTTATGCCTACTTTCCTGAGTGTTTATTGAACATGTATTAGTAAATAGTTTCTTGAATCATCTTTCAGCATTGTCTAATTCCCTTGGACGGATTTATTAGTCCAAGGCAGAAGAGTCAAAGGTTTCAATTTCAATTCGATTATCCGCATTGAAATGATTACAACACGCTAAACCTGATTATTAATGCTCCTTCTCCTGTTTCGACTAATAAAACTAGGCGTATATCGTTCATGGGTATGCCCTTCACTCTCACGAAACAAATGAAGGCGGCACAGAACTCTTATCACAATGCGAAGAATGAACGCTAAACGCTCCACTACCCACTACTGGACCAACCCCTCCATTTGCATTAGGGAAATACAAATAATAAAGTAATTTGATCTTTTAGATGGCACCACGTTCGGAATTCATCGCCATCACGAACTCGGACCTGGGGGGAGTTAATTACGCATTTTTTATAATTAAAAACAAAAAATATATTTTATGAAAAAAACACAAAACCTCAGGAGAAGTTAATATGGCTGATCCCCATTCAAAATCTCAGAGGGGAGATGTTACGTCCTCAGAAAAACACACATTGAGTAATGTGTGCGCTTAAGCCGAATGCCATAAAATACCCTTATCGTCTTTCTCCGCATGAGAATATGAAAGAATCGAAAGTGCAGTTCGGATAATACATAAAACTTTAGTGTAGAAATAATTTAAATTAATGGACACCTAGAATACCAGAACATTAAATTAATAAGTATATTATTATAGAGAATAAACATTGTATATTTACGAATGTGAAAGTATGAAATCTGGATTTCATTTTCCTTTTTTTTTTATTTAACGAAACCATAATAACTATATCGTGTTTGAGCTTGTTTTAACGGTCATTTCTAAAGTCGACCGACAGAGAAAACCAAATTGCATTTCGTTCAGGATTAAATAAATTAGAAATTGTTAGAAAGATTGGACGAAAACTTATCGTTTTATCATACGGCGTAGCTACGTGGCAGTTACATAACATTTGACCAACCAATGACGGAATTCGAAAATCTTACATCTTTTACTTTTTCCTCGGTCTTCGACCAACTCACAATCTTAGATGTAGAAAAATTCATTTAAATAGAGGTGTACTTAGCATCAAGATTCAGTGTGGACTTTAAACGTCTGAGAAAGATGGTCGAGGTTCCGAAAGCTAAAAGAACTTTGAACGTTTAAATTGACGGTCGAGGTCTACACCGAACTAACGTCTGAGAAAGATGGTCGAGGTTCATAGGGTACCGACTTTAAACGTTTGAATACAGGCCAAAATAATTGAAACTCTGAGAATGACTTACAAAACCACAATTATCCATTTCCTAATTCGGCATATCTCTGATTCACGTCATTAGGCAAAATCCCGGTATATGGCTTCGGTGCCATGACCAAAAGAGGCCATAGTTTAATTATGTTTACGTTCACAGTTATTATTTGACTCTGGACGTAACAATAGTAATTAAATTGCCATTAAGTTAGGATTTAATATTTATATAATCCACAGCTTTTCAATTCTAACTCAATAATGTACTCTTGTTAGTAATTAAAATCTTAATAGTTCTAAATATTATCAATTTATAATAATACAATTTTCATGAAATATATATTTTTTCTTACCTAAGAAATTCATGATCCATGGGAGAAATCTGATTGCTCTTGGCATGAATGCATTCAGTGGACCTATTGATTGATATTTCATCACTGTTATTACTTCCAGTCCACGATGAATTTATTTTTGAATCACTAGATTTCACGTCTAATTTTCGCGTATAGTCAATACCACTGCCTGGATTAATTATTAAATGATGATTTAATTGGGTATCCCAGTTCGACGAATTCTTCACGCTACTTATGGATTCCTTTGAATTTCCTCCTTGATACGTGCATAATATCAACATTTATTCATTAAATTTGTATTTTGTGATGGTTGCGTGTATGAAAGAGTTTGCATTTGTGTTATGAGATTTTTCGTATTTTCGTTATATGATAGAGGTAGGGGAGGAACATGCATCTGGCTTAGAATCGTTAAGTAGAATAGATAACAGAAGCATGAGCAGAATCGTGAGGCTTCTAGCTCATTACAGAGCAGACGATGATGTAATGAAAACTGATCGAAATCTTTACCATATATAGGAGCCGTGGAAGGAGTGGTATAGAAATGTTCAAATCAACAGAATAACGCAGTCGCGGTGATTACATTGCACGAAGAATAAAAAAAGACTTTATTAATCACAATGTAAATGGAGTTTCGACACAATCAGTTGGCACGTGCGACTTACAGATCACGTGAATTTGCCTTCCTTCTTTTCGTTTGTCTTATAGCTGTTCTCTTCTTTTTGTTCCTCCGTATTTCCTGTATACTTTACTCTTCCTTCTTTGTACCCCTCTTAACAATGGGGACTCTGTTACGTTCCGTAATTCCACGCTTATGCTTTAGAAAAACTTCAAGAATAAGACCTGTATAAGACCCAATGGAAAACCTCATAAAAGAAAGAAGAAAAACGTGTCAGCGCACAAACAGTGAATTCCCAATCTCGTATATTGTAACGTTGCGTTACACTGCTATGTCGCCCGCCGCCCCGATCTCAAGTTGTATTTATTGTGCATTATTTTTCGAGTTTCGTTCTATTTTGGAGTTTTGAGTAACTCGGGAATAGCCCCGATCGCTGTGAGAACGGTAACGCGTGTGTATACCGTAATGAGGGTCCCCTACCGGGCCGATGGCATGTAGCGGGGGACCAATGAGTGCATTCCGACCGGCAACCGCGAAGCGAGCGGATCGGGAGCGTCACTCAGTGTCGGACTCCTATAGCGAGAGGTGCGAGACTTCGGGTCGGGCTGTTGGAGCGCGAGGATACATTTGCTACCCTATCAAAGGTAACCCGTTTACTTTCTCGAGGCGAGATATAACGCAAAGTGAGATTTACGAGGGCCGATGGAGAATTCCGGCCAATAAAGAAATATTCGCAAAAGCGACGAGGTTTCCGGCCTGTGATTGCCACCCCAGCGAGAAAACTGTTAGTGGCTTCGGCCTTTTGTAAGAGTTTTGGTTTATTTTCTTAATTAAAATAAATTGTTCATTTCATTTGTGAAAGATTATTTAAATAAAGATTATTTTCCTGTATGCCCCAATCCCTCCGCCGTCATATTTAGTGCTCGTGTGTGTTTCGCGGTTTTCAGGCGCGGAAGGAGACGGAGTCGACCCCCTCTGGGGAAGCTCTTGCTTTCTGACGAGTGCGGATACGGATACCCCGAGCTAGCCGAGCTCGGGACGATTTTTCTCGGGTCGTCGAGAACCCCGAAGCGACCCCATATGAATGATGCGCTTTTAAATTTCCACCGTCATTTAGGACGCTCCTCCAGGTTCGCGGATCAACAGTCATATAGTGAGTATACTTAAATTCCCCAATCCTTATTAACATTCCCTTCTAAACGCCTTGAGACCAAGTGCTGCAGCCCTTACAAAAATAAGGCAGCTCCATAGGGACACAAATACTTAGGGGAAACCCAGATATTTGACCCTCGTGCGGTGGACGTTGACTTCACCAGGTTATAAGCTCTGGTAGTCCCACCCTTGGTTGATTTCGGAATCGAGGAAGGGCTCCTCGATTGCGAATCGACCCATAGGTACCCGATCAATTTTTTTTGTAAATAATAAATTCAACTCAATTCGTTCCTAATTAACTCTTCCTTTATCTTTTCTATTAGTGGCCGGCGCTCGAGAAAGCCGGAGAATAAAAAAGGCCCGGTCAGCTTTAGAGGCGCAGTGGCGGGTTTTCTGGACTCATTTGGAAAGAGTCCTCCTCTCTACCAACTAATCCTCTTCCCCTGTCAGAGTTAGCGAAACTCTGTCAAATCCCAACTGTCCTCCCTCCTGTCAATCCAACGCCTCCTCCACCTCCTTTATCCTCAGTAACAGCCAAGAAAAAAATCAGCCTGGCCGAATATATGGCCTGAAGAGAAAAAAAAAGAAAATAGAAATAAAATAAATTAAAATTATAAACTATGAGTTCTTCTTATTCTTCTCCTTCCTGCATGCAGTAGTCCCCGCACGAACAAAAAAACCCCGTCGATCCCTCTAATCGACGGGCCTTTCTCACGCCAACGAATCAAGGTGACTGTCCTCAGACACCCCGGTTTGCGACGTAACAAAGTGGTGATAGCGGTGCTTACGGGAAAACTGTCGGTTGTAGAAGGATAGGAAGTTTAACTGTTTTACAAAAATAAAAAAAAAAAAAATAAAAATAATTTTATTTCACAAATACCCCTTACTACAAACAAAAAAATTAGATATTAATAAATAAACTATCAAAGTAGTGATAGCGGAACTTGCGAAAAAACTGATACCAGGAAAGAAATTGAAGATTCAAATAAAATAGCATTAATAGCATTATTTACAAAAAAACATATCGATTTAAGTAAGATCAACTTTTGAATTTTTCTTTTCCAACATCTTTAGTAATAATAAATAATAGAAGAATAAGAGCAAAAAAAAATTTGTTTTTTATCAAAAATAATAGAAAAAAATATATATATATATGATAAAATTGTCCTTTTTACACATATGATTGGAAACCTTTCCTTTATAATTTCAATTCAGTAATACAAAGAAATATAGTTACGAGAAATTGCATTTAAATCCTTTTCCCTCTCCGTTTTATTCCCTTTATACAATAAAAACAGAGAAGGAAACCTCCACTGGCACTTCTTACGAAGAATTGTCGAGCGCCCACTAAAAAGAATTAACATTTCAACGCACCTTACATAACATAATATGCCAAATACAATATTTCTAATAACACATTTCTTTATAAATGTCAGAAAATCAGCTTCGATAGCTCAGGTGGTAACGCGCTTGACTACCAAGTCGTAGGTCGGGAGTTCGATTCCCATCGGCTGTCAATCTTATACTAACTGGAGGTGAATTGCCTTGACAGAAAATAGATGAATAGCAAGTTATATGTAGCTTGTGCCTTGTGCCCATTTCCGCAAGCGATGCGAACTTGTATGAGTCCGGCATAAACACCGCAATGAATAAATACCCTAATAAACCATAAGTTCAATTTCAAGATTGTTGAAAGCCATGAGTTCAGTTCAGTTTTCATGAAATCATTTGAATTTTTTTTACACGATTACCAGTTTGGCGCGGAGTGACCTGTCTGTACGCCTCTACACGTACAAGAAAGGTCGTCTCAGCGAAACCACTGGCCAGGCGAGTCCAACCCAAGGGTGTCGAGGATAATTCCCCGGTCTAGTCACCTCGAGCGGTACCCATGATCTGGGTGCAGAGGGGCGGGACAGTTTAGGGCCGTGGTTTCCGACCAACCCAACTCGGTGAGAACGGGATCGTCAGTTCCCGTGACAACCCTCGGAGGGGGATTCAGAGATCAACCACGCAAAATGCTCCATTACATATTGTACAATGGAAAATTTGTTATTTATGAATTGTGACATAGATTATTGATTAAAATATTACATATTTGTATAAAGTTATTATTATGATGACGAATTTTTTAATTGTAAATGGATAAATGGATATTTGTATTTTGTATTTGCATTTAATACTCTCATATGGGGTACATTAAGTCCTGATGAGAAAGGAGTTCCGGTAGAAACGGTGAACGAGTTTCGCTTGTACATTGGTTTGCTGGTTGTAGTGTCTTGTTAATAGACTGTGTACGAGCATGCGTTTAAACGATTTTAAGATAGTTTGTCAGGAGATGCAGTTTCTTTGTATAAATTGGTCTGGGCTATTTATTCCCCTAGCATGAATGCTCTCCTGACAAAAGTCGCGTTTACAAATTTGAATAGCGTTCTCGCTGATTGGACGTCAGAGTTACAAATTAGGCTACAAAGTAAATTGGACGCACATGATCAGTCGAAATTTGAGAGGTCGAAAGCTTGGCAAAGTCGTGCCTAACAGAGTTGAGAACAGGGCATTTTGTGAGGATATGCCAAAGAGTATCAGGTGCGTTCATAATACAAAGTTCGCATGAATGTTGTGGGTTGTATCGGAAGCGCCTACCGGGTACCGAAATCGATCGCGCGTATTTAGTCGCCATTCTTACCTGCGCTTTGTCTCATAGACAGGCCAGAGAAAGGCGAGCCGGGTACAACTTTTATGTCGAGTCTGTGAGCTGTCGCTAGATTGAAATTTGCAGAGAGTCAGAGTTGTAGTAGTAGCGGGCCAGATCTTTTGACCTGCAGAGATCTGAAAATTTTGGTACTATGCGAGGGCCGGCAGCATCCCAGAAGTCGGCATTAAAGTTAACTCATAGCTCGTCAGTCTCCGGTCCATCTAGAGAAGAGGTAAGCTGGGACAGCCAGTTAGGGGGGTCCTGTGTCTGTACTGGAGACGCTAGATCTCTTAATCGGTGCAGGAGAATTTTGGGGAGCCGGGAATAGGGTAGTCTCAGAGTCTTAGATACCCACTTTACTGATCTATTTAAAATCTCGACTGAGATCGGTGGGATGCCGAGTTATAAACTTATTAAGTACCTTTTGAAAAAGTCGATCTGCACCGATTCCAGTCTTTCCATAAGTCTGAGTGACCAGAAGGGAGCCGCATAGAGGTGTACTGAAGTAACCATGGCTCTATACAGCTTCCAAAATGAGGCCCAGGCGTCGATTTTAGCCGACTTAACTATGGCCAGAACCGCGGCTGCTGCAGCCGATATTACGGCGTCTTCAGTTGGCTGAAGGCCAGACACGGATGAGGAAAATATTATTCCCAGGAATCTGTATTTGTTCACTACCTCCACAGGGGCACCGCTGAATAGAAAGCCACCCGAAAACTGGTCAAGCGGGCCAGGCCTCCTGGAACAGATTATCTTTGTTTTGTCTACATTGACAGTAAGCTGGTTCGCCGAGCAGTAATCTGAGAGGATTCATAACTTGTTGCGAAGGTCGGCAGGCGAGAAAGCGAATAACACTAGATCGTCGGCGTACAATAGCATCATCAGATCCGTGGATCTGGTAACATCTACCCCGCGGACATTGTTCTCCCGCAAGGGAGCGACTATGTCTGACAGGTACAATATAATGAGTACGGGCTTAATATCTCGCCCTGTAGCACGTCGATTGTTACATTGTACCGCGATGTTGCACCGCTGACGTTATTATGTGAGATCGACGCAGAGCGATGTAGCGCGCTGAGTACTAGCACGAATTTAGCGCTTACGCCCAGACCAAGTAGTTTGCGCCAAAGGAGAATGTGTAGGACAGAATCGAAGTTTGAGGGGATGTCACGCGGGCCCTTCATGTGTCTCAGAGCTCGGACTAAAAAAATCCTTTTGTTACTTGCATGCCCTGTCGGCCCACGGTTTGCGGCTTTTAAGCAGGCCGAGAGAGTACGCCGAGTCGCGGATCGTCTCTACAATGCAGGTATACAGAAGTTCTGGGTCATTTTGCTCGGTTGTTGTTATGTTTTGGAGAAAAATCAGTAGATTTGATCGAAAAGTCGCTACGACAGTATTTGCCCCATTCGGGGGGTTTTGATATCGAAATACCACCCGAGATGGTATTTCGGGTACAGTGTATTGCCGTGCAGAAGTAACATCTGATAAGTAGAGTACCAGTGAATGTATGGGAGATGATGTGCTGAGATCCACACTAGGTCATTGGCTTCGCATTCGTACAGAGGAGTCCTCAAAGATTTCGTAACTATCGATGTACTGTGGTGTCGTCTTCTAGCATAAGCTCAGCTAAGTAGGCCGGCGGGTTTGCGCGAATCTGCCTGGCAGCGGCAACCGACGAGGATAGCTGAGATTTTCATTGGAGAAATTTCGCTATTTCCTCTCTCAAAGGGCCCGGCCCCGGGGTCTAGCCAGTGAGAATGATGTTCTTCCTTTTTAGAAGTTTCTCCTGAGTCTCCAATTTTGTTGTCAGTGATTTAATAATCGAGTCTTGTGCTTCTATTTTTTGCTCTAAATTGGAAAGGCGGATGGAAAGGTCTACTATTATATCTATTGATTGATGCTTCACTGCCGAAATGTTCGTGGAGCAGGTAGAAATCCTGGCTTGCGTGTATTCAGACTCCCGATGAATGGCAGCAAGGAGTGATTGTTGTAGCGCTTCTAGTGTAAGCTGCGGAGATGCAAAAGATGACATGATCAGTGGGTCTGTCTTTGAAGTTTCTTGCAAATCTTGCTGGTTCGGAATAGTTTTGCGAATTGTCCGTAACAGTCTGGAAATCTCTTTTATTAAAACCGAAATCCTCCAGAGCACTGCAGCGGCTTGTGCGGTACGATTTCCACCTTAATGCGGTGAGAGGGCGGCTACTGAGAATGGCCGGTCGTATTATGGATGCCGTAGGCGGTGCCTCCACTCCGGTGGTAGTAGCCGCGGGTGGAGCCGCGATTGCGATTCGTTAGGAGGCGGGTTGAAGTTTGGCATGGGCTGAGACCCGGGAGCATCTGACCCCTAGTGGCTGAGTCGACAAGCAGTTACAGTAACACGCTTGTAAGACAGATTAGTCGAGTTCAATCGGACTGGCGTTCTGAGCATGCGCAATGGACAGTATAGATGAACTCGCTTTCTCGCGCGCTCTAGAGGAAACACTGTCTTTTGTTTATCTGTAGCCCGCACTGTTTGCATTTGAATGATCAGCAGCTGATTGGTTTTATTTAAAATGGCGTTACCTTTGTTATTGATAGTTACCGCGGTCTACCAGTGGATCGATTGCCCAACGGATTGTGCCTTGGTTCACTTTTTTCCTTTTTTCTGTCGAAATCAGAGACCGTCGAACGACCACGCCACTACAGAACGTATTCGGGACGGGCTTAAAAAACGTCACCAAAAGTTGAGGTCCTCAGAGGCCGATCAAATTAAAATTTCAGCGAAAATTTCGAAGCGGCTAGTAATACGATTGACTTCCACGATGGTCACAACAGTACATATTGTACAATGAAAAATTTGTTATTAATCAATTGTGACATAAATTATTGAATAAAAATATTACATATTTGTATAAAGTTATTATTATGATGACGCATTTTTAACTTGTAAATGGATAAATGAATATTAAAAGCCAATATTTGTTCGTACATAATAAATTTATTATTTACATACCTTTGGCACAATCAGGTTGATGCATTATTAAAGATGTTATTGGGAAACTTTCTATACATTCTTTCTGAAGGAATTCCACATTCCCTTTTTTGACAGGAGCCCAGCCTAGTATATCAGATATTATGCCAATAATGAAAAGTCGATTGACGACCATAATGTGTTCCAGTATGATAATTAGAATAACGTTTTGCGTTACCGACATATTTGGGAATATTCGATGCATGTGGTCACTGATACCAATTATCGCACAATTTACAATTGTTGCAATAAGCGATGTTACTTCCATAACTTTCTAAAATAAAATATAATACAATTTATATTTAAGAGAAAATTTCGCAAAAAATTTTGAAATAACTAATAATGGAATATCTCAAAATAAACACTATCGCTATGTTACAATTTGTGAATCGCGTTACGTTCAACGTGCCCGCCCGCTGGCGCTTCTCAGACGATTTGAGCATCCCGGCCTCCACTCCTTTCCCTCTCACATATTCGCCCTCACTCTTTAAATGTTCAACATTTTCTCTCGCCCTCTCTCTTTTTCTCTTCTCCTCAGTCATCAAGTACCTATTACCCCTATCCTCATTCCCACATTACCATCTCGCTATTTTCACCATTCTCTTTCCCGCATTTCTCTTATACATCCTTATATACCTTGGTATTCCATATCCCTCTTATAACTCACGCACGACTTCGCCAGCCTCACTTTCTCCCCTCTTTTCTATTCAAGCGCTTCAATATCTCTTTCCCTCAATCTTTCCCATTTATTACCTCCCATGCATTCATAGCTAATTCACTTATTCCCCCTCTTCTAAGATAATTCCCACCTTCGACACTCTCCCTTGACCATTCACTCCTGTCCTCCCCTTTTTCCTCCTATCATTTCTCAATTAAGCACTTCATTCCTATTCTCCTCCCTCTCCTCTCCGTAGTTTCCTCAGACGTTCCCGCTCTCCATCCCACTTCCACCCTCAATTTATTTCTTTTTAATTCCTCTAGTACTAAAAAATACTTTAGATATTTTTCCTGTATTGCTTCCACCTCCTTGCATTCCTTATATTCCTATACTTCCACTCCATACATTTTTTTTAACTCCTTCTTTATTTACAATCTGTCTCCGAGGAGAAAATAAGTAAATTGTATTGCATAAATAAGCTAATTACATGCCTCAGTAAAAATACCCCAACGGGTATTCTACTGTAGTTTTATTACAGATATGAAATAATTATAATAATTATATAAAAAATATAACTAAGTAGATAGCTTTTGCACATAGACATTAAGTTTAACATTTTATTAATACTGTTTTAGACTACGTCTAAATCATCAAAAAAAAATTGTGTTTCTTGAGCCTGGTGCTCGTGATGGAGTTTCTTAGTAGTTCGCAGATAAGTTGGTTTGGATGGTTTTGCAGTTTGATTTTATATTTTTTATCCATATTATAATTAAAGTGAACTCTTTAATTAAAAAATGGGAGAATCCTAAATTTATTGACCATTCAACATCGGTTTACTTAAAAGTACAGAATAGTGTTACTCCGCGTGCTTATCGGTTACCCAAAAACCATAAACAAAATCTTGAATCAAACATTATGATACTACAATGAAAGTCAACAGCCCGGAGTCCTATGTGAATTGAATATCAATTTGACGCAGTTTGAACGTTTCCCCCTTTTCACTGTTTTAAACTTTAAATTTTCGAAACTGCATTCAAAATCAGATACCCTGAAAACTAAGTTCTGATTAACGACTTTACAGAATCGAGATTTTGCAATTTTCATACTAAATTAAATTGAACATGACCCTGAAAACCCCCGAGCAAGTAGTTCAGTTCGAATTCAAAGTAAATTTTACGAAATAATAACTTTTACCCCCTCCCCACACCCTCCATTTTGAAATTTTACATTTTTTAATACTGAATTTGAATTCAGCGACCCCGAGAACCGCCGAGTAACCCGTTCCAATCAAATTCAAAATAATCAAATGAGCCATTTATATCGTGAGATAACACTGCAAATGCTCATATGATTTGGGTTTTCGTTCCGTAAGCCGCCATTTTGTTTTCGAAACCACTGTAATGACAACCATTGCTTCGGACGCATTATACTTGTCCACTCAAATAAGAATTCATCGAACTTCAAAGAAGAATCGGACTTCTAGTTCGTGAAATAACTATAAAAAAGGCTGAAATATTTGGATTTTTCATTATGTGGCCGCCATTTTGTTTTGGCATATCCAAAAAGAGGTTACATATATTCTGTTAATTTGTTCGTGAGTTATCCGGAGTACACACGTACATACGTACGTAGGACATGTCGGAAATTTCGACTTTCATGTCTTCAACCCCTGCCTTCGAGCCGATTTAATTTTTGGACAATAGACGAAGAGAATGAGTGGTCAATTTTAAAAATCGGTCGAATAGATTTCCACCAAAAAATTCACAAAATCGAAGAATCGGAAAAATTTTTGTTGGTGAATTCTATACTTCGCCCGCCTTGCGTCAGGCGAAGTAACTAAATTTCACATTACCATTTTTTAAAAGATATGTGGATGATATTTTTACAGCTATTCCTATAGATAAAGAAGATTATGTTTTAAATATATTTAATTCACAAAATAAGTTGCATGGAATTCATAATAGGATAAAATTTACAATTGAAAACGAAATAAATAATAAAATTTTAATTAGAGAGTGATGGAACTATTGATACCGATTGATATTATAAAAATACTTGGTCTGGAAGATACCTTCATTTTGAATCTTCTCACCCCATAAATTATAAGATAAGTGTCATCTATGGTCCTATAGACAGGGCTACGAAGTTAGCAGAGATAAGACTCAGAGAAAGAAATCTCAATATTGTTAAAGATATTTTAAGAGATAATGGCTACCCAAAAGATCTACTTCTAGAATGTATTAAAAAAAGAATTAATTTTCTATACAATATATATGAAGTTTGTCATAATTCCAACCAAAATAATATTATTAAAACAACCAGTTTGCCTTATGTTAAAGGGTTGAGCGAAACTTTAGCCAAAAGGCTTAAAAAAGACAAGATTAGAGTTGTTCATAAACCATTCAACGCTAATATTGGACAGATCAAACCCTTTAAGGATAAATTGGATAAATTGAAAATAAGTTGTATTGGAAGATCCTAAAAAGCATTCGGGATTAACAAAACATCGAATTGACACTTCACATAATTTCGATTATGATAATGTTAAGATTCTAGCTTCTGAATCAAATGTAATAAAAAGAAAGCATTTGGAAAAATTTTTTATTAAACAGAATAAAAATACAGTTAACATTAAATTTGAAGATTCTTTTTTACCAGATTCTTTACTCAAATTAAATAAAGAAATACGTTAATTTTGATTTTAGATTTGATTCAAAAACTAGAATTCTCAAGAAGTGTTTTGTATGTAATCGTTGTTTATATGTATACTTTGTGACGAAACGTCACGAATCTCACCCGTTTCGCAATATTTATTTCCCCGTCTCGTCCCGTTAAACATATTTCCTTCCCGTTCCCAAAATTGCCCGTCAATTTCCCGTTTTGGTAGCATGATGCTCCTCAACGGATGTAACGTATGAAAGAGATTGTCCGAAGAACATCCCAAAAAAGGATGTTGGAAACCAGCGCAATCGAAATTGTCGTTGCGGCGATTCCAATCGGCTCTCGCCGTCGCTTTCGCACCGTTCGACGCAAAGCTCGATTCAATGCCGCGGCGCTCATTTTCCATTGTTCGATTCCGCGCTGCGAGGCATCAACGCCTCGGTGCTCGTTTTCCAGTTCTCAATCTCGTTCGGCGTGCCGCCGTCGCCGCGGTCTTCCAGTCTGCTCGCTTGCATTCAGCAAGAATCGAGCCGTCGCACATCAGCGCGACTGACTCGTCGTCTCTCTCTCGCTCATTGCCATATTTCGGCAATCGAGCCAATATCCACGATGTCCTGTTGATCCCCGTATGTCCTGTATTCTCTTCCCGTCTTCCCCTTGGTAGCTCCCGGGCCATTCCGAACAATTTCGGAAATCTACTAACGATCGACGTCGAACATAATCCGAATCTAGCTCTCGGAAAGCCGGGATAATAGTGACGAGCAGCGGCACGTGCCGCACCGATTTCCTCGATCGCAAATCCATAATCATTGTCATTGGCACGGGCAAGCCCAATGAGGAACGTGGGAAAAAGGATAGTAATATGTCATCGGGACGAGACGGGGAAATAATAATAAGGTGACGGGTCTGATCCGTGATATTTCGTCACAAACCCCCGGGCCTGACTCGAGTACTCCTTCGATTCGAAGATTATGAGTGTCATATTATGCTCCCCAAAAACAATGACGTAATTACTTGAAACTAAACCGCAAATACATATTGGCGAACAGCTGGAACTCATCGATTCTTGCTTTAGAGGAGGAGGCTTAAATCTACCGTATTTACATGGTGACGGTTTTATCCAATCAATTCTTGCATCACAGGTGTATACTTAAATCTACTCGCAACTTAAATCAAAACTAACTGAAGGTTCGGGTGTGCTTACCGTTACGGGAGGGAATAAATAAGACCATCTGGGGATACGGGGCAAAATGAAGGGGTCTGAAACAATTCAAAAAATAACAGTGAAGGGCTTAATGAAAATAAACACATATTTTTAACTCCAAGCGATCATATTCTGCAGATGCCAGTGCGAGAAGTCAACCGTGTCGCGGTCGCAATCCCGGCCGACGCTCTTCACGCGCCGATTTTACCATCTGCGGGACCGTTCTTGGTACATTACGTTGACGACCCGGTCGTCGTTTTGGAATCGTTCCTAGGTTGATCCGCGATACCGAATTTTTCGTGAGGCTCGCGCTCACTGACGGAGTTTCTACGTCCGCAGACCGCGCGACTTCTCGACTACACGGTTCTCTTCGCGGTCGGCCTCTACGACGGGGCTCGGGCACGATAGGTATCGATATTGACAGGGGTGATTCTACTGGGGAAGGTGGCGGTATAACTCGAAGGTTCCATCAAACCGACACATTCATGTGCAATGTAGGCGTGAACGGCGGTAGCATCATCGGTTAATTTCCGGATGTTGCCTGTACCACAACGCCATTATCTACGTTGGTAATTAACCTGGACAGCAAGTTCGGTAAGGAAGTCCATTCCGAGGACACATAATATGGGCTACTCTACAATCTAACTTGGCCTCTAAGGTATCGATAAAAACTCGAAGGGTTACGATTCCGTGCAACGCGACGGTGGAACAGTCAGCAACTGTCACCCCCTCGTTAGCCTCTCGCAAAAATGGCGAAACTATATTGAGGCACTCTATCCCGAGGTATGAGCACGTTGCACCGGAATCGACTAGCGCTAAAATGGAGAGATCGCAAATACTGATTCTCAAAAATGGGCGGGAGTCGATTGCATCTACATCACTACACGGGGGTTCTAACTCGAATCTAACTCTATTATCGGGGCTTTGTTTCACCCTTTTAGATAATATCGCGATGGAGGGCCTTACGAAGCGTTTCCCTCCCGCCAGTAGTTTCCCGACCTGCGTCGAGCACAACTGGGACAGTTATGGCTATCTTTACCGGATACCCGCATACGCGACAAAAATATCCGAGTAGTTGCGGACACTCGCGATATATATGCCCCTGTTTCTTACAATTGAAGCAACGTACTAAACTACTGACGGGTGGAGAAGCTTAAACTAAACGCGGATCTACTGTAGGGGCTACTGACAATAAGGAGGGAATGTTTCGGGGTTAGGGCTGTTAGGTACGGGATGTGCGGGGAGTTCTACGATGGTTTACTGGAATAGGACGAGTAGGATTGGGGTCATGACTCAGGGATGCAACGGGAATGAGATCGTGGGAGGGGAGGTTTGGGGTTGGAGTCCGTAAGGTAGGATTTCCTCTTTCGGGGATTACCGACGTGGCCGCGATTTTCTCGCGGGGTTTTCTTGCTTTTGGGATATACGCGAATGCTGGAAACACGGATTGTGACTGCGGGGGCACGATTTGCACGTTCGTGTCTTGTGAGGATTTCCTGTTGTCGGCAAATCTTAAGGAGGTCCGAAAAACTAGTAATTAATTCGCGATCTACGTATTTCGCTGACCCGATATTTTAAACAAAGTAAAAGCTTTGTTTATCGTTGTTTACAAATTTCTACAAACTTTTCATAAAAATTGACAATTTGTACAAATTTATAATTTTTTGTAGAAAATTAGAGAAATTGTAATAAGTTGTAAAAAATTGTAGTACCAATTACAAGAAACTACGTATAATTACAATATTTAATTTGTTATTCATTATCCGCTTCCAAATTTTGTATTTGTGCGGAGAATTTAACGCATGTCTGTACGATACATTGTTAATAAATTCACTAATGAAAAGAGATATTGAAAGACATTTTATGTTGTAGAATTTTACTGATTTATTCGGAAAACTACAAATTTTTGTGATTTGACTGATATGCGCATGTCGTGTAAATTAAAACCTATATTTTTACGTAAAATTCTACAAATTTCTCTAAAAAATTACAATTACTTATGAGTATTAAAATGCAATATGTCATGTTGCATTTTAATTAATATTTTCTAGTATAAATTTATGATTTTCTACGCAAAAGTTCGGGTTTCTACGGATACATTAATCAATTGAACAGGTTGAAATACA